>CM076247.1:15707495-15987495 GCA_038380765.1 Odontothrips loti | reverse complement strand
CGGGTCGCTCTGTGCCCGGGCCGTGCCGGGCAGTGCGGAGCCGGCGGGTGCGTGGGAGCGCGTGCAGGGGCCGCCGCCATTGTGATGCAAACAGGCGCCGTGAGGCCGGCGGACATAATGACGAATAGCTGAGGCGCGGGGCGGGGCGTGGCGGCCCCCGCGGCCCCCGCGGCCCCCGCCGCACGACCGCCGCGTCTCTAATTCGACCCGACCGCAGCGGGGACCGCGTCGCCGAGAGGTTAACGCACTTGGGCGCCATTTTTCTCGGGAAATCGCAGCTCTACGCTGTGTCAGGGGAGGGGTCTGCGGGGGCCCGCGGGGGCCCGCGGGGGGGCCGTGGGGGCCACTGGGCCTGGGGGGCTTTGAGCCCGCGGAGCCATCCCAACTCCGTGGACGAGGACGACGCGGCGGCTGCCACTGCGGCTGCCACTGCGGCTGCCACTGCGGCTGCCACTGCGGCTGCCACTGCGGCTGCTGCTGTTGGGCCCTTGCTCCCCACCAACTCGGCCGCACCTGAATTCTGCAGAAATCGCCCCCCATTTCCTCGTCGTCGGGGACGGCGTCGCACGAAGGCACGCAGCAGCAGGGAGAGCCTGGGCGGCCGAGCGGGAGCACCAAAGTTTTTTGTCTCCCCCCCCCCCCCTGCTCCGCCCTGCAGGATTTGGGCCCTTGCAAGTCGTCCCGTCCCGTCTCGTCCCTTCCAGACACTGCGGCTCCACTGATGAGCACAGCGTAGCGGAATACCTGCGCAGCACACACACACACACACACCACGCTGCAGACACTCTGTCTCGCTCGCACACTCTGTTTGTGAAAAGACCGGTTCACCCCTTTTTTTTCCAGTCGAGTTCGTCTTCGTATACGACGCATTCAATGATCCTCCAGTCCGCAGTCGGCCGTGCCGCGGCAGCAGCAGCAGCAGCAGCAGCGAGCTCCACAAGCGATGCTCCAGCGAGCAGCGCGGCAGCGCCCACCGGGACGGGAGGGATCCTCCTCTGTTTGCCCGCGCCCTCTACCTACATATATATACCTGGCCACGTCTTTCATATCAAACACACACGACCTATATATATATTAATTTTTTTTTCAAATGCAGACCTCCCCGCAGCGCGCATTTTTAATCCCACTCGATACCACCGCCACCACCATCATCACCATCCATGCAGGAGAAATGATATCGACATAACCTCCTCCTCCCCGCCCGCCTGGCCCGGACATTCCAGCCACCATCGTCCTTGAGCGCAACGCGTCGCCCTTTTAATTCCAGCGAGCCTCTCCAGCAGCGGGGGCCCGGGCTGGCTCCGCGGGGGCGCGGCGGCGGCGGCTGCGTCATATAAATGAGCAGCGCCTTTTTGTACTCCGGCCGGGCTCGATCCGCCGCCGTCTGGCCGTGGCCGCCGTGGCCGCCCGCTGCGGCGTCATTGTCCACGTAAACGCCTCGCCCAGCGTGGGGCCTCCCGGCCTCCTCCGGAGGGGGTGCCGGCCGGTGCCGACCGGTGCCGGCCGCGGACGTGGGAGGCGCCCGAGACACTCTCGCGGGTCCGCGACAGCAAAGAGCCGCTCGCTGCTCATCTCGGAGAGGATCTCGGATCGCCTCCTCGGGGCGCGCACCGCGCAACCGCACCGCACCGCGGCCATGCGCCCGCGAGCGACCGAGCGTTCCTCAAGGCCTCGTAAAAACAGGCAATGATGCACAAGAGCAGCGCATCGCACAGCGATCAAGACGACGACTCAATCGTGAAAAAGAAAACAAATGCAACGCGGCGCGGAGCGTTTTGCTGCTGCTGCAACGTCGCACAGTCAGCAACAACAGGTTTCGATCAGCCACCGCGTGTGTGTGTGTGTGTGTGAGAGAGAGAGCGAGCGCTTAATCCAATTGCCATGAGCAACAATTACACGCAGATAAGAGTCCGGGTTTACACACACGCACACACACACACGGGCACCAAGCAGCAGCAGTGGAGAGAGAGAGAGAGAGAGAGAGAGAGAGAGAGAGAGAGAGAGAGAGAGAGAGAGAGAGAGAGAGAGAGAGAGAGAGAGAGAGAGAGAGAGAGAGAGAGAGAGAGAGAGAGAGAGAGAGAGAGAGAGAGAGAGAGAGGGGGGGGGTGCTTCAAGCGCTGCTGCCCTCTCCTCCTCCCCCTGTCCGTCAGAGTTGTTCGGGAGCGTCCGCGGAGCTTGGTTCCGAAGGGGATGCGCGGCGCGGCGCGGCGAGCGGTACGGCGGCGACAAACACATCACACCACCAGCCATGCATGCCGCGCCGCGCTCCCCACGAAGCTCAAACAGGATCTGATCATGCTGGTATGGTTGTGGGGGGCACTGCGCACTCAAGGGGTTCCTCGCTTGTTGTTTCCGACTGCTGCTGCTGCTGCTGCTGCTGCTGCCGCTTCTGCTGCTGCTGCTGCTGCTTCTGCTGCTGCTGCTGCTGCCGCTGCTGCTGCTGCTACCGCTGCTGCTGCTGCTGCTGCTGCTGCTGCTGCTGCTACCGCTGCTGCTGTCGGTCTCCGCGGGAATCTCCACCGAATGCTACTCGTCTCATGGCCGATTGAGTGGCTCCCATACAATCACGCCGACACTCTATTCTACTAACTCTATTTATTTATGTCACTGCTTAGAAATAAAAATCTACACTGGAAACGCGAAAATGGCGCTGGCTTACCTGTTTTGAGAAAATTGCAATATCTTCATTGAATGACTCTGATGAACATACATCTCCTCCCGTAACTCCAGGCTCTCTTGGTGTACAGGTTGCCAGTTCACATTTCTCGAAGATAAGAGCCAGTAAGGGGAAGAGGGGATGGCTGCAACAGAGAAAAAAAAAGGGAGGGTCAGTCATCACCACGGTCATCATCATCAAACACAACACACACACACACACACAACACTCTCGTTGCACGTCAACCGTCAAATCGCGGACCGCACCGCTTGTTGACTCGGTATTGACGATCGGAAGCCAAAACAAACAGATGGACAATCTTTGGCACGACGCTGCACTCATGTCTCTCTGTCCAAATAGGATAACATTTCAAGGTAAACCGTGCGCGGCGCGGCTGCCGGCCGGCCCAGGTGCTGCTCGGACATGCACTCGTGTTTATTTTGACCGCGCATCCCCAAAGTCGATATGAGATCGTGTTTGCCCATCAGGAGAGAGTGAGAGAGAGAACAAAAAAAAAATGTGGGTAAAAAACAGGTCGCGAGCGTCGTCACGTCCTTCCTCAGCCATCTATGTCCACCCAGCTGCTGTTCACTCGCGGCCCAGAGCAATCCGCGACAAATTTGAGAGACCATCAAAATTAAGCTCACGCGTCGAAAAATCCCCCTGACGGCCGTAAGTGAAAGTCAGGGAAGAAAGCAAGCGCTGCGGAGGGGAGAGACGAGTCGTAAGACTCGGCACATAATCTGAAATGGTTCATCAAAGCGGAGGAAAGGAGGGGGCGTTAGCCCAGACACTGCCCACTAAAACCTTATCTCGCACGCAAAGATAACTGCAACTGCTTAACAAACCATCAAGGCCCGCGAGGAACAACAAAACACCAAGGGATGCTTATTCGGCCCTAAAGTCAGTCGGTGGGCGCCGGACCCGGGCCCGGCACTCGCTGTCGCCAACTTTTACGCGCTATCAACGCAAGGGCGTGCTTTACTGCCGTCTGGGGTGGCGGGGGAAAGGGGGGGGGGGGCTGCTGGAGGCGCGCGGTCCTTACGACGAGGTTCACGACCACCATGTTGCATCGGGGGGCCTGGCCTACACAGTGCCGCCGTTCTATGCGAACCGTCCGGCGTATGGCGTGCCGGAAGGGAAGTACGGTAACGGGCATCGCGCCGACGAGAAACCGCGGAGTTTGGCCTTTGGGCCCCCGGCGGCGGCCGCGTCCGCACCTCAGTCAGCTGTCAGCGGCGGCGGGCAGGCGGCGCGCAGACCGCACTCCACACAGGAAGCCGGCGCCATTGTATCGACGCCAGCATTTCGGACTCATTACGTATTTAGGCGGGGTAGTCCGCTTGCTTATCGGTCGACAACCCTCCTCGGCGGCGGCCCTCGGCGGCGGCCCTCGACACGCCCGGGGCGCTACACACGCACACGCACTCCGCGTTCGGCAACGTGTTGTGTACACGACCGCGACCGTCGTTCCAGGAAGGAAGGGGGGGACGACGCTGCCGTCCTCTCTCCTGGGGCGTCGTGTCCTCCCCGTTCGGCAGTTACGGAACGGATCCCCCCCCCCCCGTCAAACATTTAGAGGGCCGCTCAACAATTTAAATCCCAGGACGACATACGCGCCGTGCGCGCTGAACCTCGCGTGCCCCGCGTGCACGCACCCGGCCGGTGCTCAGGGGCCACCGGGGGCCGCGCGGCCGCCCCTCAGCGCCGCCCCCGCGCCGCCCCCGCACGGCCCCCACCGCAGCCCCGCCCACACCATTGGCACGACAAAGCCGTCGTCAAATATTCACGCGCGGCCCGGCGGCGGGCGGAGAGGCGGCCGCGGCGTTTTGGAAAAACCAAACGGTGGACTCTGCCGCGCGGCCGGCAGAGGGGGTGTGGGCGTGGTCTGACGGCGCGCTGGGGGCGCTCTTCCCGAATCGATACCCCCCGCGCAGGCCGGGCGCGGGGCCGCGGGGTCAAGGCCGCCGGTGCCGGCCGGTGAGCTGCACAGGGCCAGGGGCCGTGGGCGCCGTGGGCCGCTCCACTCGACACAAATTCGGCTCCTTACAACAACAAGACCGGCGCTTTCCGTCACGTGAAAACGCAAGCGGCAACGGCGGCCGAAGCGCGCGGAGCACCCCGCAGACACGCGAGCGTTCATTAGCGAGGGGGGCCGGGGCTGTCGGGGGGCCTTATTAGGTAGTCGGCCAGAGCAGGGTTATCGCAGCGTACCGTGTCAATGCCGTGCCCAGCCGTGCCCCGGCGGCATAGTACTACAGTACCACCCGCAGGGTCACCAGCAGGTTCACGACACATCACATTTTTCTACCAAAAATACCCCCCCCCCTTTCCACCCGCCGGCCAGCGACAACCAGCACGCAGCAGCTCTGGGCGCGGATATGTGGCGGATCCAGCGAGCGTAACATAGTAGCGGGGCAAGAAGCGGGCGACGGCGGCGGAAAGAAGATTCACTTTCCTCTAATGGCGCGCCACTATTTCATTACCAATAAAACGGTCGATAGATTGAACCGCTCCGCTCCGCTCGTCACGGCCGAGCCGAGCCGGGCACGGCCGGCAATTTATTACAGGCGAAGGTGTTAGTGGTGACCGCCGCTGCAGCGGCTGCAGCCGCCACTACAGCGTGCATCAGCCATACTGAGTGCCACATCAACGCCCTGCGCGGCACGGCGGAGTCGTCGTCGACGACGAAAAAAGCCAATTACCTTTGGGTCGCACTGCCGGCGATGATACTACTGCAACTACTACTACCGGCTTTCATTTCACGTCCATAATGCCAATTATCGTTTTAGTATTTCGACGCGCGCGGCCGACGACGGGCCGACGACAACGGCGACGAGTCGCGAGGCCGTGAGGCCGGTCAGCGGGGGCCGCCGCCGCCGCCGCCGCCGTCCTTGACACCGCGCTGCGTCCCCACGGCCTCGGCCAAGGTGCAATCCCACCCGGGCAGGGGAGAAGAACGACGCCGACGACGACATGAGAAGGAGGAAGAGGATGAGCAAGAAGAGGGGCGAGGCGACACGTAACGAGGCAGGCAGAGCGAGGGAGAGACACGGCAGCAGCAACGGCACGACGACATTTGTGCCCCCGCCGCCGGCCTCCTAAGGGGGCAATCGCCGCTTTCGCCCGCCGCACGACCATTCCGCCGAGGGCCCTTGCCCCTGCTGCCACTGCTGCTGCTGCTGCTGCCGCTACCACCGCTGCCACCGTACTGCCTTCCAATGCGATTGCTGCACTGTGCAATGCCAAGGGCGGCGCAATCAGGACAATCTGCTGCAGACGCCGCCGCCCAGGCAGCTGCCGCGTTACAAAACACTTAGCGGACACCAACACCACCACCACCACCACGACGGGGGCACGGGGAGGGACCCGAGCCCCCGCTTACACACACACACCTTTACGGCAAACACTTTTACAGCGCCAGCAACGTCATCCCGTAATCATAAAACGCGCGTGGTCCAGTGTATACTACTACTACTGCTGCGTACAGTGCAATCACACACCGGGGGGCGGGGCGGGGCGGGTCAGGTGCTCCAGTTCCTACACGACGGCAGCTGAGAGGTAAGCGGGGGGCGCTCGCCGCAACCGCCGCGGCGGGCGACGCCGGCCGGCCGCAGACTGGGTCACCGACCTGCCTTGACGCCGGCCGGCCGCCACAGCCACCCGCGCCACCGCTCTACATAAATCGCATACAGCTGACATTCGAGGGGGTGGAGGTAGGGGGGGGGGCAAGACGGACGGTCACAGTACTGAAAGTAATCGGGGGGGGGGGCGTTTAGTATTTGTGGGAGAGAGAGAGAGAGAGAGAGAGAGAGAGAGAGAGAGAGAGAGAGAGAGAGAGAGAGAGAGAGAGAGAGAGAGAGAGACGGGGGGAGACAGATGGAGAGAGAGGGGCCGCCACCCACGCAGTACAGGACAGTGAAACAGTTTGGCACCTTGCACGCTGCCCGCGCACCGCTCCCATCCTATTCTCCGATCCTCCGCTGCTCACAGACAAACGTTTTTGGCGGCCATCACGCGAGGAGGACCTCTCCTCTCCGTCCCCGGCGGCAGCCCCCGCCGCCCCCCCCCCGCCGGCCCCCGCTATCGTAGACAGACAGGCAGACAGATAGATAACCCCCTCGCTTCCTTTTCTGGGCCGGAAACAACTGTCAATCACCATCCCCCAATGAAAGGCTGCTTATCACCTTATGTGTGTATACTGCGCTCAGTCCATCCGAAAATTTCCATCGGGGCAAGATCAAGAAGGAGTAACACATGACCATGCGACTCGGGTTGAGGAAGAGAGGGCAAATCTTCCAATAGTGGCCATTTCTCCTGAGGAGGGGGTCCGCCCGGGAGTCCGCCGCGCGCCACACTGCAGCCGGATCCGCGGCGGGTGTACGGAGCCCGAAAGATAAAAAGCGAGATTTTTACGACGCCAATGCGGTAATATTCGGAGTCGTGGCGGCGGCCGCGCATCGCCGCACAGTTACTACCACACTCCGCGGCGGGCCGGGACATGTGACCTGAGGGGCACATCGTCAAGCTCCCACTCCAGCGCCGCGCCCCGACCAACACGCCGTCGGCCTCCTCGTCGCCGTCGGGGCCCTCGACCGTAAAACGGCCATTCCGCGTCCTTGTCGCGGGGAGGGGGGGGGGGGGCACGGGTGGGGCGTGGCGCGGGGGAGTGCAGCCGCGAGACGGCCAGGCGTTGCCGCGGACGGGACGAGACAGGCGATGATAACACAGACAGCCCCCCTCCTCCTCGGCCCCAGCCTGGTCAGGACGGCGGCGGCCCACTCCCCCGCAGCGGCCTGTGAGTCCTGTATGGGCGCTGCACTGCGGTGCCGGTGAGCGAGACGGCGCCGTAAACGTTAGGCGCGGCCCGCGGGCCCCGGCAGAGGAGAGCAGAGCCGGCGCCTCATCGCAAACGGCCCGCCAGCCAGCCAGCCAGCCCCGCCAAACGACTCATCGAACGACTCGGCTTCTGGCAATCGAATCGCATCGAGTCGGCTCGAAGCGCGCGCGAGCGGCCAACGCAAACAGTCGGCAGCACCGGCAGCCGCCGCTGGGCACGCACATCCGTGCATTATACCTTACACAAATCGCACGCTGAAAACACCACGTTCTGAACCTCTGCATTTGAAATGGATCTTGATTTATATTTTTGATTTGTTTTCTCTTTGCACTGTACTGGAATTGTTCCCGAGCGCCATGGTTGGGTGGCGGCGAGGGGGTGGGAAAACTAGTGGAAAACCGAGCCGCGGCGGCTGCGTGGGTGTAGTGAGGTGGAGGGGGGGGGGGGACCTAATCAATGGGGCATGCTACGGCCCAAACAAGGCTATTTTCGGGGCGGCAATGCGTTGTTCGTGTGCCGGCCCGCCATCAGCGACAGCGCACGCCAGGCCACGCCGACTTGACTTCCGTGCATAAAGAATTCCACATTTAATTCTCGCTCGTTTGGCCCCGGCCCAAAAGAAAACGGCCGCGGACGACAAAATGGCTCAACTCGCGGCGCGCCCCGACAACCACAGCGCAGCACGGCCCGACATAACCCCAATTTCCGGGCAAGTCCGGCGTGCCATTATCAAATTCCCCCGCTAGAAACAATGACAGTATTACCGAAATGTTTTCGTGGCATTTAGTGGCCGTTGATAGGCCGGGAGGGAGTGGGTGCGGGCCACGCCGGCCAGGGGGGACCCCCCCCTCCCTGTACACCGTGCGTGGTAATGAGCCCAGCCCAATCACTCCATTTTCTTTCCGGCGGGGCCGACCGCCCTATGTACACGCTTTCACCGTCGTCGTCGACGTCCTTGCCATTTCCTGCCCCCGATTTTTCTTAAAAAGAAGGGTCGTGCGCGGAAGCGGGCGCGGCGGGGAGTGTCGACGCGTGTTTCCCACGGACACCGTAAGGATACAGCCGGGACACCGTGAGGACACCGTGAGGACACCGTGAGGACACCGTGAGGACACCGTGAGGACACCGCGGGGGGCCGCAACAAGTCGTATGGCAGCGGCGGCTCAGCGAGGGCCGTCGCAGTTATGAAATCAGACTCTAATCCCCCGCGGGCTGATAACACACCTGATTGTGCTCGCCTTGACCACCACTCTCTTTCGCAGCAGAAATTGGCGTTCTCAACCGGATATCGATTCCGCGCGGCGGAACAGCTGATTTGAAACAACTCGGGGCAGCGAAACGCCCCGCAGCTAGACGCGCGCACCTTCACCCCGATACTTAACCCTAGTTATGTACTACATAGTAAGTGTACTCACCCGTATATGGAGTCCTTGTCCCGCTTGTGGACGTCGGGAACGCCCCCCGCCATGACGTGGTTGGGGACCTGCGCCGACGAGACGTGGTTCCCGTGGAAGGGGTGCATGGCGGGGGCGTGGTTGGCCACGTGTGGCGAATGGTGTGCGGGGTGCATGCCCTGTAGCGATGCCCGATGGCTGTCGTACAGGGACCCACCGGCGTCCAGGCCGTATCCATGTAGCCCCTCATCGTACTGCGAACACCCACCACGGAACACAACCTCAGCGACACCTCTCACTCTCGCACCCACTCCCTCTCGCACACCCACGCACACTCCATCTCACTCTATCACACACACTCACTCTCTCTCTTTCTCTCTCTCACACACACACACACGGCAAGAACACGTATCCTCATGGCAGAGCCGAGGCACGGCGGCCGTCACAGTGAACTCGAACTCCAACGTGTCGGCCCGAAACCGCGAGCACGGCGTCCAGGGCCGTGCGGCGGCACAGACCGCGGCGTCCAGGGCCCTGTGTACGGGACCCTGTGATCGGGGCCCTAAGTCCGGGGCCCTGAGTCCGGGGCCCTGAGTCCGGGGCCCTGAGTCCGGGGCCCTGAGTCCGGGGCCCTGAGTCCGGGGCCCTGAGTCCGGGGCCCTGAGTCCGGGGCCCTGAGTCCGGGGCCCTGAGTCCGGGGCCCTGAGTCCGGGGCCCTGAGTCCGGGGCCGTGTGTCCGGGGCCCTGCCGGCCGGCCGCAGCTTCGGGCCTCCACTTGGCTTGGACGAGCTCGGATGCCGCCAGGAGGCCGCCAAGCGCGGACATGAGTGAGGTTGGGTCGGGTCGTCGTCGTCAGTGTCGTCATCTTGTCAGGTGGTGACGTCAGGTGTCGCCGGCGGTCACGGTGAGTCCCGTCCCGTCCCGTCCCGTCAATGGTTGCCCGTTCCCCTTGGCGCCCCCATCCCGTCCCATCCCCGCGGCTGGCCCGGCTCGGCCCGCCTCGGCACGGACCGAGCCAAGCCGGGCCTGGCCGGGGCTTTGGGCTGTCAGAAGGGAGGAACGACGATTAATCTCCATGCCGGCTCTATGCTAATGCGCCCACGCGGAGCGGCAGCGCAAGTACCCGTCCAAAAAAAAATACACGGTGCGATAAACGTCGTCATACCGGCGTCGATCGCCGGGAAAGAAGAGAAAATTATAAATACGCGTCTCGGCCACCGAATTCATAATTACTACCAGTACACCACTGCAGCAGCAGCACACACTGGTTAAAGCAGTGCGCGCACCTGTAACGCACCCAGTCAGGGGCCCCTCTCCGTGCTCTCGTTGGCCTTCTCTGGACGATTAACATTCTGCCAGACGTGCCCCCGGGGCCTCGCTGTGGGGCCCAGCAGTGCACCCAGCGCTGCCCTCGGGCCGGGGTGGCGGTGCATGCGGTGCACAAGGTGCATACGGTGCACTCGGCGCATCACGCAGCTGCGAGCGCATTGTGCACCTGTTCATTCAAAACGGCCGCGCGCCATCGCCGTGTCCGGGGCCGGGCTAAACAAAGGGACCCCCGGGCGTCGTCATGGCAACCAACATGGCGCCAGCGACGCCGCACAGACAGCACAGCGCACACACACACACACCCTTAGCATAACGCATGGCCACGCCCCCCTGCTCACCCGAAAGCAGCGGTGTTTGAACCCGCGACCCACATTTCCAAACTGCTGCAGCAGCAGCGTCCGGTGCGGGTCCGCGACCGGCCGGCGAGCGCGTCTTGACCACCAAAAACGAGCGCCAAGGCCACGCAGGTCGGCGACGGCGTTCGGGAATAAATAACGGAGCCAACGACCCGAGCTGGGGCCGGGCGGGGCGGGGGACGGCAGGCCGCGGACAGCCAGACCGGAACTATATCACCGCGAGAGGAGGCCGCCACGCCCCCCGCCGCGCCAGAGAAAGTGAGAACGGATCGATATATTTCACGGCCGCGCTATACGTATTTATCAGTGCCAATGTTTACACTTGCCGTCCACGCGCAATCTCGTCATTAAATCATAGCGCCAACTAGTTCCCACATAAATCGGGCTCGCGGCGGCGGCGGGCCGCGGCGACCAGAGAGAGAAAGACAGAGACAGGGGCAGCGGGAGAAAGGTGCGAGGGGCAGGGAGGGAGGGAGAGAGAGGCGCGACGCAGCGCGGCGTGGTGGGCATATATAAATATTAACGCGACGCGTGCGCCGCCGTTAATCTAACCGGTGTCAATCTCACGGCGTCTTGATTAGCTCATCCGAAACGCCACCCGTTGTCTGCCACTCTCAGGATATCCAGCGCCCCCTCCCCCTTTTCCCACCCTTCAGTTCAACTAAAAACACCCCATAACCTAACCCTAGCAAGAATTAAGAAAAATTTACCAGTTTGTGATATTTTTGACTTTCTTTTTTGGGGAAAATTTTGCTTTTTACCGACCGAAACGGCAAAATAAAATCCGCTCAATAAATCATTTCTAAAGAACTCTCTATCTCTCTCCCGCCCTCTCGTTCCCGTCACTGCATCTCTGTCTCTCCGCGCCAACGCCCCCTGGCCCCGTGGCCAGACCAGGTCGCCGTCGCCGGTCCTCCGGTGAGTGAGGTGAGGTGACGCACGGCGGGCTGCCGCCGCACCGCCGCGGCCCGTGGCCTGGCTGGGCTGCCCGGCCATTTGCATTGCATTGCACGGCCGGGGCCGCCGCGCCGCCCAGATACCATCGTGCCGGGCGGCCGGCGGCCCGGCTAGAGGCGACGCTTGATATGGTAATGTCGCAGAGGGGACACTTGCGAAAGACCCCCCCCCCCCCGCCCCCTCCCTGCCGCTGCTGCTCCAGCACCCCACCTTCGCAGTGCTAGGTTACCTGGTCGAGCTGCGATCTGGCAGACGCGATATACAACAAGTATCGCGGGGGGGGGGGGGGCAGGGGCAGGGGCAGGGGCAGGGTCTCGGCCAGGCCTCACCGCCCCTCCCCCGCCACACGCACAGCCCCCGGCACAGCAGCCGTCGCACCCATACGGGGTGATCCGGGTGGACATTTGTCTCCGAGGTGCCACTGGCGACGTCGGCGTCGATGCGATAGTCGAGCCGAGCGCTCAGAGCGCCCCGTTTAGTGCTGGCGCGGGGGGCGGCCACTTAGTGACAAGTTAGGCGAGAGCGAGACAATACGTGACTGCCAAAGGCAAACGGGGGACCGGCGTCAATGCGTACACACCACACACACAACAGCTGATTGGCACACAGGGGTGGTCGTGGTCGGCGCGCGCGCGCGGGGGTGGTTTCAAATATTTAACGAGTCACGATCGCCTTTTAAGTTTTCGAGAAGACAAGGCGAGCACAGCCGCAGCGCGGGGAGAGGCGGGGCCGCCGTGTCTGCCTGCGGTGCCAATGAATGAAAGAGGAGGAAAAGTGTGGTGACAAAAAGGAGGGGATATCGGGGTGGTAGGAAGTACTATACTGCAAGACGGCGGGTGGTTCAAAAAGAGGCGAGCGGCTGAGCTCCCTCCCCTCCAATCGCATGGCATTGCATTATTGAACCCCCGGGCCGGGCTGGGCCGGGCGGGGCCCTGCTGCCCTGGTGTAGTACTACTACACGCACTCTGACAGGTGAGCGACGCCAGAGGAAGGCCCTGGGCTGGGCGTGCCAGCGGGGCCAGCGGCCGGCAGCGGCAGCAGCGGCAGCAGCGGCAGCAGCCGGCGGCGGCACCAGTGCCATCCCACTCTCTCTCTCGAGAGAGAGAGGAGTCGGTCAGCCGTCAATCAAAGTCCCCGATCCGATACTCAATCCACTCACTCAGGTCCCGGTGGCGGGCGGTGGCCGGACGGCCGGCTCTTTGCGGCCTGGCAGGACGAAAACAAGCAAACGCGTGTGCGAGAGAGAGGGAGAGAAAGAGTCAGTATCGAGTCATTTACCTCGGCGCGCTCGACTCGGGCACGCGACACCCTCGCGCGGAAAATGAAAACGGACCGGACCGGGGGTCGAACCCGCGACCCTCACGGCCGCAGCACTGGGTCTCACGGGTCTCATGAACAATGACTGGCGCATCTGGACTCGGGGAACGGATACACCTCGGCGATAGACACACACACACGGCCCGAGGGCGCACTCCCCGCGCGCCGCTGCAGTCACGACACACGGGCGGCCAGACCGCGAAAGTAGGGCAAAACGTTTAAAAGGGATCCCGAGTCGGTCGCGTCGGCCAAAAATTTCGGTTAATTTCCCCCCTCGCGATCGTTCCGGATTTCACGTCGGTGTACAGAAGTGTATGTAACCGCGACACTCGAGGGGGGCCATTAGAATGCGGCCTGTGACCCACACCGGGCAGCGGCAGGGGCGAGGGGAGGGGGAAGAGGAGGGGGGAGGAACAGCGTTGCAGAGGCACGTCCAGCGAACGTGCCGTGTCTCATGATTTTTACGCCCATTCGGGCCCGTAATTTATTCAGGAGGCGTGTGAGATGCCTTAAATCCATAACTGGGTGCGAACGGACTACACACACACGCACACACAGACACCGTGTGCGCCACGTACGGAATCCATCACGGTGATGTTGTCGTGTCGCGGTGCCCCTCCGACCCGGCCCGGCCCGGCAAGGACCAGACCAGAGCCAGAGGCGGCGGCTTGGCGCCAGATTTGAAACTCGACAGCACGACAAAACACCCGTTTTTGCATCCGGCGTTGTACACTGAATCACGCACGATGAGTGTAGCGTAACGTCGTGAAGTGCACTGTACTACTGTAGTTTTCCAGTTTTCCCTTCCTCTTCCTCCTTTCACCTCCCCGCGACGTAGTTTTCCCCAAATTCTCGCGTCATGGTCGTCGTTGCCGTAATTGTCGGCCCCCGACCAGGACACTGACTTCCGGCCCCGACCGCTCACTGGCTCACACGAGCCTGTCCGCGCCGCCCCGCGCCGCTGCAGTGTGCCATTCATATATTTCAGAAATTCAATAAGATATTGTCCGCGCGGCGATAGCAGCGTGTCACGGGGGCCGACGAGGGCGGCTGCTGCTGCTGCTGAATGCCATTGCACTGCACGTCCCGTGTGCAGGCCGTGTGCGCGCCGTGTGCGTCCCGTGTGCGCGCGGACACGGCCAGCAGCAAGTCCAGGGCTTGTCCGCTTGTTTGGGTGCGTGTATGAAGCAGCGCGCTCACTCGCGGGCCTTATACGATGCAACGCCAATGAATAATGCAGTCAAGACAGAGACAGGCAGAGATGGGACGAGGAGGACGAGAGAGACAGAGATGGCAAGTTTCTCTATTTCAAACTGACCGCGCGCCATGTGTGCAGCAGCACCGACTATACTATACTGCTACATACGTATAAGTGCATTTATTTGCCATTTGTATAAACACGTCAACATGGTGCGCTGGTGCACGTAGAGCAGCAGCAGCAGCAGCAGCAGCAGCAGCAGCAGCAGCAGCAGCAGCAGCAGCAGCAGCAGCAGCAGCAGCAGCAGCACCAACCTCATCATGCGCGCACATGCGAGGACAGCCTCCTGTAGCCTCACACACTGTATGTGCGGCGCGCGGCGCACACACGGGCGTAAATCATAATCAGATGGAGGCAAGGCGCTCTCCTCGGAATGGCGTCCGGTGACACGAGGCGGTCCAAACGAAGCAATCAGGGTGTCGTCAGAGGCCGACGTGCGAAAGGCGACGCGCAAGCAATCGCCGCCAAAAAGTCTCCTCTTTGCTCACCATGAATAAAATAAACCGAAGTGACAATAAAATCCCAATTAACCCCCCCACCCCACCCCCTTCTAATCCTGACACCCGCACCGCGACATGGCCACTTTCATGGTTTCCACCGCCGCCGTCATCCCACGATCGCTCTCACACACAGTTGCTCCCGCCGCCGCCGCCGCTGCTGCTGCTGTTGCAGGCGTTTTGTCGTCCCCCGTTAGAGGCCCGGGCGTCAGACCTGACCCTGGCCGTCAGACCGCCGCAGCTCCGGCTGAAGCTCCGGCAGAGTTGCGGCCGCGGAGGCGAGATGCGTTCGCGAGCAGGACGAGGAGGAGGAGGAGGAGGAGGAGGATTCGGCCCACAACGACACCCGATACGTCGGGTGTTGGATTTCGCGGCGTGGCGTGGCGCGGCGTGGCGCAGCGTGCAACAAGAAGGCCCCGGCGGTGGCCGTGCGCACTGCGTTAAGTTTAGTTAAAACCCAGATGGTCAACTGGTTCGGTGGTGCAGCCAACGATATCGGATGTCCCGGCCGAGGCGATGCGATGCTATGCTGCTATGCAGGCCGAAGCACCGCAGGCAAACCCGACCCAACCCGTTACAGTACTGCAGCCGCGGCCAAAGCGATCCGCCGCAAAACAGTAACGTCCCCGGCCCGGACACTAACACGCCCCGCAAAGGGCAGTCACAGATTTATTTTTTTTAAATTTTTATTTTTGAGGGGGGGCGCCTTTCCTACACTGTTAAAAATAAAAGCGAGTAACTCTTGTACAGATGGCTGACATTTTATAGCAGAGAGCGCGCGGATCCCAAATTAAAGAGGCGCATTCAAGTCTCCGATCGAAGGCGGAAGTGTGTGTGTGTGTGTGTGTGTGTGTGTGTGTGTGTGTGTGTGCGTGTGTGTGTGCAGGTCAAGGCGCGCAAAACTAAATTACACAAACTGTTAAGCGTGAGACGACGGTTCGAAATGCGTGTTAACAAACACGAGCGCGGCCATTGCGGCGCCCTCCCGGAGGCGTCCCTCACGCGCCGGATTACCTCAACGCCTTCAATTTACGGGCCGCGTTCGTAAAATCGCGCGCAAAAATAACAACGGTGGATAGCTTGGAAGAAGGGGGCGGCCGCTGCTGGGCTGGCGCGGAGCTGGCAACGGACCGGGAAACGAAACGCCATCATTTTACGCTTTTCGCGCGCCAAACACACACACACACACACACACACACAATCAGGCGAGCCAACAACGCGAATAACAATCCGTCAGCTCGTCACCGCGCGGGATCAAACATAAATAATGTTACCAACTACTGCAAGTGTTCAGAAAGCTTTGTAAAACAGTCCAGACGGCGAGTATAATACTAGCGGTGCGCTTGTTCTCCGGAAAAGGAGTACACACATGACAAGCAGCACTGTAGTGCCCCCTTTCCTTCTTTTTCCCCCTTTCTTAAAAGTTGGCGCACATTCGCATCCAGTCTGCGGCCGCGGGGCACTTCCAAAAAGACCCGAATAGTGATACACACACACACACACTCGCATCACCGCGCGGTTAACCCCTTCCTCTCAGTCTCTCGCTCTCGCTCTCTCTCTCGCTCTCTGTCTTTCTTTGCCGGCGGACGACGACGACCTGAATTTATAACGAATCGGAGCGGGAAAACGCGTGCGGCGGGGTAAAAACACGCAGAGGCCCCCGGCACGGCACGGCACGGCACGGCACGGCACGGCGCGGCCCGCAGCCCAGCCGGCAATCACAACCCCTGCAGGGGCGATAAAAGGAGGCCAGCTGCAGCAGCGCGGCTCGCTCCTCTCCCGTAAAACACTTACAATTTGGCGCCACACTACGTGCACTGCCGGCCGGGCTGAGGGGCTGTGCGGGGGCGGCGGGGGCCGTGGGGGCGGCGGGGGCCGTGGGGGCCGCAGAGGGCGCGCGATACAGAGCGATTTCAGAAGTGGCTGCACACGGACTGAGAGGAAATAACTATATGCGAGCCCCCCCGCCTGCTCCTCAAGTGCTCATCGATGATCGTACAGCGGCGCTGCGAATCTGCGATCAACACGCGCACAACGCGCCGTGGAATCTCACATTTCACCCCGTGTTTTTATGGTGTACTAATCGCGTGTGTAAGCGCCACTGCCAAACTTCCGCCAACGTCAAAGAGTCTCTCGCCACACCGTCTGGACAATGTCGGCGCCCAGTATGTGCGGTACTTCATACATACATACATACGTATAGTACGCGGTATGGACCGCCACAGTGTTGCACTGAGGCGGGCGCTATCATAAACGTTTCCGCCGCTATCACAGACAGACGGCCGGGTCGACTTGCCAGAGTGGTACACACACACACACGCACACCACTCACGTTCTGCAGCCCTATCAATCGCAAAATTAGTCACAAGTTGTCGGCGGGAGGGGGGGAAAAGAGAAAGGCCCACGGTAAGAATTGACTTTTTAGGCACGAAGTAGCCTATTGCAATCTTTAGGATTCCGATTTTTTTTTTTTTTGACATGGCCCCTTATGGACTTCTCCGAACGAAATTGTACGATTTCGATGAGAGTTTGCAAGGAGCAGGAAGGAGACACGCTGATTCAGATTCTGATGCCCATACGAAAACTCAAAGGCTGAAATTAGAGAATTTTGAATTGAAAAATTTGATAATTCGAGTCGAGCTGCAGGCTCTTATGGGCGAAAAGATCGAGTCAAGCAAGGGCCTAGCCGAGCCGAGGCAAAGTTGGTGGAAAGATGAAAACTACAACCAATCAGAGCACTGCCTGTTGCGTAGTACAGCCGCAACGAAAAACGAAAACTGCTGCGTTTGAAAAGTTGATATATCAAGCTTGGGGTGGCCAGCCAACAATGCGGCAAAATGTACAGACTTTCAAACGTAGCCGTCGTGAGTCGACTGTACTTCCCTCCCGTCCCGGATTTTTCATCCAACACCATGACGACGGGTGGGTACACAAAACAATTGAGGACACCGACGTCGGTTTCATCGGTTTTGAGTTGTGCGCGAAAGTTTTGATTGTGGTTGTGACGTGCAGAAATTGGATGATGAAGGTTCTTCAAGGAACAGCTTATCAATACGATGGAGTGTTTAAAAATGCTGGGAAGCAATGCTGTGCAATGAGTGTGGTACCTTAATGTCATACTCTTCAAAAATTTCCAACCCAGTGGACCAGCCAAGATGTGAATGAGTGTTTGAAAGTAAGATTTATCAACGTTCTCATGCTTTGGCATGCTTTGCCCTAGACGTTAAAAAGTGGTCAGTACTCCTGTCATTCAATGTGAGCTGAGAATAAATATTTTTAAGTTCATCGGGTTGCGGTTAGGTCAGTAGTTTCGTGCCCAGCCGACAGAGCGCGCTACCGTCAACCGCCAGAGACCGCTCTCGATCACACGATGACTGTTGTAGCAACCGCGGGGCGCCGCGTTGCATTGTTGGCGTACAGATTGAGAATGCAGTTGAGACCCTGAGCGAGACTAGGGCTAGCCAGAGTAGCCAGTGGTGAGAATGCCAGCTGCTCGCTGGAAAGAGCCTAGAACACTACAACTGCCAATCTTCCCACGAAATTCTAAACTCTCTTCCGACAAACTTTTTCGCTTAACAAATGTTTAACTTACCCAAAAAATACAGTTCTTTTTCTTTTTGATAGCATTCCAATATTTATCTAATATTTTCTCAACGAATCATTCATTCATATTTCTTCTTCACACTTCTCACTCCTTCTACTCTCCTCTCCTTCCAGATCCTATTTGGTCACATACGCATTCGAAAGACATTTCAAACCATCAGAAAAAACTACAAAATTTACAAAATCTACAAAATCTCGGCAATATCGTCTGACTCTACTTCGGGCCTCCTAGGATTTCACTTTGTGGAATCGTATTTTTTTTTTTTTTGGTTGAAGCAGGAGGAGGAAATCACTACGGCACTACCGCGAAATGCTGCTGCTGCACAGTGCTCAGACGGTGGCCCCGGCCGAGGGCCCGGCCCAGTCCCTTTTTCGCCGAAGTCGGCTAGGAGTTGTTTCGTGGTTTTCTGCCCCGGTGGTGCCAGCGCCGCTACGGCCTCTGCGTTGCGTGCGATGCGTGCCGTGCCCGGAGTGTATCGGGTGTCGTGTTCCCGGAGCCAAAGCCAAACTGGTATTTACGCAAATGTGTCGGCGGGGTAGGCGCATCTACACACACCGCACCGGGGCTCGTTCCCTCCGCACTATCACACGATTTAATCAGTTTCTAAACTCCGAAACACGCGAAAACACAATTAAATCAGCGGCCGAACGTCTCTCGCATTCATCAGAATGCAGCCCGTAAAACTAAAACGCGGCGCGGGGGTGTCGGTCGACATGCGCCTCGCAACACATCCGCGGACTTTTCACGGCCGTTTGCAATATGTGTTTTTTTTACTCTTAATTTTGTAATTAAAACCGCGCGAGGCGCTGCAATTTGCACCTCCAATTTTATTTCTTTTTTTCCCCCTTTTCCACCGGCATGCAGCACCGCACAGCATGTGGCATGCGGCTAATTCGACATATCGCGTTACCGCGCCCAACAACAACAAGAGCCCAGCGTGAGAATAGGCGCATCACGCGGGAACGCGCGCGCGCGCGCAATTTTGAAACCAAAAATAATTCCCGCGCTCCTATGTTATTTCGCGCACATACGAAAATTTAAAAATTCCCACCCCTCATCCCACTGGCAGCCGGTGGTTAGCTTCCAGTCGCTCTCATCTTTGTATGACGAACACGCGCACTTGGCCCGGCACACGCACAACACAGCACAGCACAGCACAACACACACGGGACGGGACACGGCACTTCAGCACTTCTGTCTTGTCACAATTTTTCGCTTATCCTCCCGACTGCAATTTTTGTTGTTCCCGAAGGCGAAGATGACAACGACGACGACGACGGTGGCGGCGAGGAGCGGCGGCGGCGGTGGCGGCGCGCCGCCGTCGGTAAGCTGTCGGTCGACGCCGTCGCCGTCGTCGTCCGTCTGTTGAATTATTCCCGCGGATACCATAAGGACGGCGGGACGCGGGACGGGTGCCTCTCGTTAACATTGTCGTCACATATGGCGGTGTCCCAGTCCCGGCGTAGCGTGGCGGCGTATAGTAGTCACCCAAACGTTATTCACCGTGGCTCGCTTAGAGTGGCTCAAATACATATTCATAGCGATTAGGGCGCAACATACGAGGCCCGGCACGGCGAATACTAATGGCAACACTCACACACTATATACTTTCTCGAGGAGAAGTATACGCTCGTATAGAGTGAAGCCCCAAGTCCGAGTTTTGACACTTCATCGTCAGCTGATCGGGATGGGGGTCCGTGGTCATCGTCAAAGTGCCAAGTCAGCAGGCCGAGAATGCCGGCCCGGCCGTCGCAGTCAGTCAGCCCGTCGCCGGTGTGAAATGTGGGCCATCTTTTTATTTATTTTTATTATTATTTATACCCTAACCTCTCTAGAGACAAATTAAGAGCACCCGGAATTAAATATTCCTCCCGGTGCATATGCAGTTCCCGCCTCGGCCGGCGTCCCACCGATGACCGTGCATTCAAATAAATTTTCTAAGTCCCGCGCGCTCAACGCGTTCCTCCTTGTCGCGATCCCTGTGTGTGTGTGTGTGTGTGTGTGTGTGTGTGAGTGTGTGTGTGTGTGTGTGTGTGTGTGTGTGTCTATGTCTGTGTGTGTGTGCGGCCCATGGCGTATCGTGCCGCCCCCTTCCCGCATGATGCATAGGCCGCTGCCTCCAGCCCGTTCATTTAGCTCCCTGATTGATGGTGACACTGGCAAAACAAAACCCGCCCTCTGCTAGCGCATGGCTCCGCATGGCTCTGCCGGCTCCGCGCTCGCCGGCCGGCGCCCCGACTGCCCGCCGTGTCCGCGCCCGTGATTTTCGCCAATCGATATGACAAGTGTCAGCCGCGGGGTTGACACCCCTGACGGCCCGGGTGACGACAAGGCCGCTCGGCCGGCCCCCGTCGTCGCCCGCCTCCGCGCCGGACTCGATTTCATGGGCTCGGCGATGGCAGCCAGGCAGTCATGTGGTGGCCGAATGTGTGTGGGACTTCTCCCCCATCCTCATCCCCAGGATGCATCCCCACAGCTTTAGATGCTGCTGTGTTGCTGTCTCCCCCGGCCCGGCCATGGGCACGGCCGGCCCAGCCCCGGGGCGAAGCGGGAGGGGTGGAGGGGCCAGGACAATACCTGGACGAAAGGTATGGCACGCCACGACCCATGCCCGGCTCGGCTCGGCCCGGCTCGGCTCCCATGCTCCCCACGGGGACCCGGCCCGGCTGCACACCCGGCTTGTGCTCCGCTCGTCACGGATTGCCTCTACCTGCCCGAGAACGCGCAGGCCTTTTCGACGAGGCCAAGGCACCCCTGGTTCTGTTCTGCTTGATTGTTCCCTCTCTCGCACGCACGCACTCTCTCTGTCTCTCTCTATCCCTCTTCGCCGGAATCCAACGGGACGAATACGACGAAAGCGCTAAGAATCTCTCAAACTGATTTTCCCCCGACCCCAGGAGATGTCCCACATAAGGCTATAATTCACTTTGCCTCTCCTTGGTGTTGGCCAAGCAGTGACAACCCACCCCTCTCGCCGGCCGGCCCAGCGCCCGGTCAGCCCGGCCGCCACACACGGCCTTCTCTCAGCCCCCGAATATTCCCAGGCTTGAATCAAACTTGAAGACAGTCGCCTGAAGGTGTCCCTAGGTGTCCCCGCCCCTGTCATGAAGCCCCCAGTCAGTCTGTCCGGCGGCCCTTACAAGGATTAAAGGTCCTGGCCGGTGTCATGTCGTCGTGTCCTCATGCCACAGCTTGGTGGTGCTGGCAGGGTTGCCTATCCACATTGGCAGCCCGCGAGCTCGTCCGTACCGTTTCCTTGTTCGGTCCGGACACTCACCCTTGGCTGTGCCATGTGATTTTTTGATCCAGCCGCGGAAAACTCCGCGTGCTGGGACACCGCGCCGCAAGAGATTTTCAAAGACTAAGCCCGAAGGCCGCCTTGGGTTGAAATCCGGTGCCCTCGGAGGAGGAGCACTGCCACCGCCAGGGGGCCTGCCGGGGGGCGGGCCGCTGGGCTGGGTGATGTCTTCGGCCCGCGAACGGGCGTCGCACTTTATCACTTGCGCTGCACTGACACCTCACTGATGCGCCTCGACATGGTGCATTTCACTTATTTCACACAGCTATGGCACACAATATTGCACTGACTTTAATGCCGCACTTGTGGTCTTGAAGCACACTTATTATGATTTCCTTTTCCGAATATTAAACTCGATATTGCACTAGTAGGAACGATTATTTCCCGGTGACAACACAGAATTCTTCTTGGTTTCACTGCACTGTCACACTACTACACTAGTCACAGCACTTTATATTTGGTCGTGGAGAGTTGTCGTGGTTCCTCTTGGAGGTCGACGCGTCGATAAATCCCAAGTGGCACACTGACGACACAATTAATTCTTAACCTTAGCTTAATAATACCAACAAATACAATCACACGCGCGCGCAATGTCTACAGCGCCCGGGCGCTGCCGGCTACTCGCGGGGGGTAGTATGAAAAATCCAGACGCACCACGGGACGCGAAGGGGGTGGGGGCCGACGGGATCGGAACGGAACGGAGCGGCTATGTCGGGTGGTGCGAGCGAGCGAGCGACGAGCGTCCGGAACGATCCAGGACCGACCCTGCGCGCACCGCAGTTGTCTACCAACTGTCAATCACCGGCCGGCTGGCGCGGCCGACGGAGGGGTGGGGGAAGCCCGGCGAGGCGAGGCCGGCAGAGGCAGGCCGGGGTGGGCGAGGAGAGAGGCGGGGCGGGGCGGGGTGGAGGGGGGCGTGGCGGCGCGGAGGGGGCGGGCGGGGAGGCCGCTCCGCTGCTCTGGCTCCGCTGGCTCTGCTCTGCTGCCGGCAGCGGCACCGGCACCGGCAGTGGTGGGGGGTCGGACCCGGCCGGGGCAGGCGGCAGGCGGCAGGCGGCAGGCGCGCCGTTCTTCACTGCGCAAGTTACCCCGCCCCTTGGTTCCCTGAGTGAAGCCTGCCTGCCAGCCAGCTCCGTGCCGTGCGCCCGCAGCGCTAGCGCTCCTAGCGGCGGCCCGCGTAAACCACCCGGGTCCCCGTCCCGTCACCAGGAGTACGGTGAGTACGGGTGCCGACTGTGCTCCGCAGCCCGGCGGCGTGCGCATCGCGCTCTATCGTCACACGCCAATTAATGAATCGCAAGCATCTCATTCTATTTGCCCTCCGTATTTAATGCCAGCAGGATTTCCCGGAACGTTCGCCAATTTTCTGTCAGCCGGTGACTGCGTCTGCAGCGCCTCCCGCCCCTCTGACAACACAGCCCGCGACGCGCGCGCCGCCGCCGCCTTCCCTGTTCATAAAATGTGTTGTCCAGGTCGGGGAAAACAAATGTGGCCTCTATAAATCGTGGCCCCGGGCCGGCGGCGGCGGCGGCTTGCCAGTGGCTTGCCAGTGGCTTGCCATAGGGCCCCCCGGCCGGCCCGACCCGGAGCAGAAGGGCCACCATGATGAATCAGCTGCATCCACGCCCCCCAAACACGGCGGCCCCCTCCCTCCCCGCTCGCCGGCTTCCGCGAGTGTTATGACGCTTCCCCGCTCATGCCGATGACAGTAATGGGCCGATGAAAAAGGGGGACGGGGATCGAACCCCGAACCCGAGACGGAGCCGACGTTACGCTAGGGGCGGCGGGCGGGGGTCAAGGTGGCCGGTGGCAGTGAGGAGAGAACTTTTAATTTCATGAGAGAAAGGCGACTTTACGACGGAAGCGCGCACCAGCGTCATGAATCTTTAAAACGGGCCGCGCGGCGACGAAGACCAACTTTCCCGGAATGGCGGCAAAGCGGCCGGAATGGGTGTTTGATGAAGTGGCGCCAGCCGGAGGAGCCGGAGGACGCCGGCCGATGCGTGGTGGTCGCTGCGGCTATTTATTGATGACCCGGCAGGCGGAGAAGATTAATGGCAGAATCAAGGGGCCGAGCGGCAGACGTCATAATACGGGCAAAGCAGAGGCGTCGACGCGGCACCCGAACCCAACAACCCCCGAAGACTACGGCGGCCCCGCGAAAACCATCACGATACGTCGGATTCCCGGGCCGGAGCCGCCGCACCGGAGCCGATGCAGCACCGCGGAGGTCAAGTTCGCTGGCCGCCGCCGTCGCCGGACGCCTGTTAGATAACGCATCGCCCATAAATTACCCGCACCGCCTTCTCTCTCTCTCTCTCTCTCTCTCTCTCTCTCTCTCTCTCTCTCTCTCTCTCTCTCTCTCTCTCTCTCCCTCCTCTCCGCTCCTCTCATTACCGCGCGGCCCGAAATGAAGTCCCTCCGCATTGACACCAAACAACCTGTCCGTGCGCTGCGCGACGCGCCCCGCGACACGCCCCGCGCTATGAATCTTACAAGCCCATTTCGCACTTTCCATTTCAGCGGATGCGCATTAAGAAGCATTTAACGGGCAAGACATCAGAGAGCGAGTGCTGCCAAATGAAATATGAGTAGGAGGCTCTGCTCGGCGGCTTGCGGTGGCCGGCCTGTGAGGGGCGGGGCGGGGCGGGGCGGGGCGAGCGCTGCCCCTCCACGTCCTTCGGCCGCACCGCCACCACGCGCCCACAAAGCTTCTCTCTGTGCACTCTGCGGTGTAATTGTCAACCTGTCACGCGCGCGCGCGCTCTTTTTCATACGCGATCTCCTTTGCCGGCCTCACGCCCCCGACGACACTCATCGACCAGAAAATTGCTATACTACACAGGAGGATCACGTCACACGAGCTGACACCCCCCCCCCCCCCCCCCCAGATTCCTTTCCAGATATCGGAATGGATCTCGTCCTGGTTCATGTGGCATCGGCACCCCGTCGTCGGCGCGGCACGGCGTGACAGGACGCGACAGGACGAGACCAGGGCGAGCTGCTGCTGCTGCTGCTGCTGCTGCTGCTGCTGCTGCTGCTGCCGCTGCTGCTGCTGCTGCTGCCGCTGCTGCCTCAGCCGCCGCCGCCAGGCTGTCAGTTCGCCTCACGCCTTCCTTCAAAGCCGTCGTGCGCCTCGCCTCACCTCGCCGTCGTCGTCGTCGGCTTGCGACAAAAGAAGGTCGCAGACACCGCCGCCGCCGCAGCCGCCAGAGCCTTTCAAAGTGTGACACCATTCAACAGGTGTAATAACACACATAAATCGGCGCCAGGCTCGGCCAGCGGCAGCGGAGCGCGCCCAGCCCAGCCCGGCAGGCTCGGCTCAGGCTCCTTGAGGCATCGCCCTGACCGCCCGCGACGACCACGGGCCACCCGACTTGCAAATGGTAAATCGGCCCGAAAATACGGCTCGTCAGGTGGCATTGACGGCTGGGCTGCCGTGCTTCCGTGCCGTGCCGTGCCGTGCCGTGCCGTGCCGGCCCGTGCCGATGACATAAGTGGGCGGGGCCGGTGTCCCAGACCCCGACCCTGCAGGCCTGACTCGCTGAAGTGGCGCTTTGCTCGCCTGCACTGCCGTGCCGTGCCGCGCCGCGCCTCGCCGGGCTTGTGATGTATGGCGGGGTGGAGATCATAATTACACCTTCCGGATCTCCTCTCTCTCTCCCCTCTCCTTACCCCTCCCTCTCTCTCTCATACACTGCAGCCAGGCCGTCGTCCGTCCTCCTTGGAGTCGGCGTGGCGTCTCCTCCTCCCGCACCCAAACAGTGTCATCACCGGATATAACAAGTGGACAGATTTGCATCCCACTCGCACCCGCGCGGCTCTATATATCTATCCCCGGGGAGGGTGCTGGCCTGGTGTCGTCTGTCCCGAGGCGGCGCGGAGGCGGTGCCCCCCCGCGAGGTCAATTGTGGGAAAATCGGTGCCCCCCCCCCCCACACACACACCTCACCTGGTTGTAAAACCGTAGTGGGCAGGCCTGTGGAGGCGCGCGCGGGATGTGCGGTTGGATGTCCTGTTCCCGTTGTGTAAATCCGTTTATAGCGGGGCTCGGCCGCCGAGATGTTTAACTGCTGTCATCGCGCGCTCTTATTGCGCATTAAATGCGCCCCGTAATTGTTTTATGACCTACATCGTATTAATGCAAACGGCCGACGTGGATCTAGTCCAACACGACATATAACACACACGCGATACAGGCGCTGCTCTGCGGCCTGTGCAGGTTGACATAGCCGATGACGGCTATAGATACACAAGGGGAGGGGGGGGGGGCGTCCAGCCCACCGCGGACCGACTCCGACTGGTATATTCGACATAATCTCGCGTTCTTTCCAGGTGGATTTCGACGCCAGACTCCTCTGGGACTTGCGATGTGTGAGTGTGATATGGAGCCGATGCGTGTGTTGGGCGTGGACTCGGGAACGGCATCGTCGGGGGCCATTGCCGAGGCCGCAGCGCCGCCACTGCCGCCGCCACTTCACAACACGGCCATAGCCTCTTGAAAGTTCCCCCGGGCTAGGCAGGGCTAGCCGGCGCTGGTCGGCGGGGAGCTTCGGCCCCGCGGTCCCGCCGCCATGCTCCCGCACACCCACGCCCCCCCCCCCCCCCCACTCCACCCCTTCCCCGGGCCCTTGTGCCCTGGCTCCGGACTCCGGACATACCACGACCACGCAGAACAGAGCGGAGCCAGGCCGGAGCTGTGCGGACTGATGGATGTTGGAGCTGTCAAAGGAATTCTCTCTCTCCCGGCTTGGGCCCGTGCCCGGCCCGACCAGCCCCATGAATGGGTTATGACTGTGGCACCCCCTTCCCTTTCCCTCCGCGGCCGACGCCGACGCCGTGGCGGGGGTGAGTGAGACGTCTCACCTTCTTTGGGTCCCGGCGCGGTTTTTGTCCGTCTGCATGCACCGGGCGTGTAACTCAGACTTGCTCGCCCTGGGTGCGCACGCGGCGTATTACATACAGCGCACCTGTCACCCCCGAGGGCCGGAGGCGCAGCCGGAGGCGAAGGGAGCGCCGACGAACGCCAAGTTTAGAATTACTGTCACCGGAATTGCTGCATCGCAATAACCCGATTTGGACGGGGCATGCAGTCGCGTCAACGTCTACCTCTTCCTGTACTCAAACCGAAACCGAGCACGAGAAACTTCCCCTGTGCGCTGTTGACTCGGCGGCCGCCGCCCCCGCTGTCGTCGTCGGCGCGCTGCCACCGGCGGCGTGCCTCCCCTACCCTCCGTTCCCCCGTCGCCTCATCGCGTATTTAACATCAACAAAGTTGCAAACTCGGCACCTGTTTTGGACGCGGCGCGGTCGTCCGTTCACACCCGCACGGCACGCATGATACCGCCGCCACACCGGCCGGGCCAGGCCGGGCTGCACGCCACATGCGAGGAAGGTAGGCGACCCACCCAGCCCCAGCCTCAGCGCTGAGCGCTCCGAGCTGGTGGAGGAGGGGGACTGGCAGCGCGCTCTAGCGGCGGGGCGGCCAACTGAAGGCGGCGGGAACCGACATGACGTACGGAGCGCAGGGGACCAATGGCGTACGGGCTGGGCGTGGCTACGGCCTCCACCGGCCGGGCAACGCGCCGCGGCCGCGCCGAGTCAGGCCCGGGCCCGGCGCCCGGGTCGGGCGACGGCAGCCGACGGCGACAGCCGAGCACAGCGAGGACGCGACGGAGACGGGACGGGACGAGGCTCGAAGCGGGCGGCACCGGCACCGGCTCGGGTGGGGGCTGGGCCAGGCTGCGCGCTGCGCGAGGCGCGAGGCGCGAGGCCGCGGCCCGCGCTGCAGGGGGTGTTGTTGGACCAATGCCGGCCGGCTTCTGGCTGGCGCCGGCGCCTGTACGCGGGGCGCTCGGGTCGGTCCGGCGGCGCCTCGCTCACCGGCCGGCTTCCTGCCACCGTCCTCGATGAGGTCGACAGCAGCGAGCAAACGATGGACTATGAGAAATCGCGTTTTGCGTTTATCGCACATCGTGCAGAAAACGACGACACGAACATCTGGGTTCCACCTGGGACACTAGCATTTTCAGATTTTCTGGCGCATCCCGTGGGCGTGAGTTACGTTCCTAACCGTTCTCATGGCTGCACTGCGCGACCAGCAGCGACCAGCAGCAACCGCACGCACAGCGGCTGTGGCGGCGGCACGCGATGCCATGGGGGGCGGCCTGCCATGGGGCGGGCATGCCATGGGGCCTGGCCATGGGCCTACGCACACTGATTAGACTTTTCATGCGGCCTACCCAGCGCGGCTCTCCCCGACAGCTGGAATTGGACGTAATGGCAGAAATAATGCTGCCGGCTTGTCCTCCTGGCATGTCACTGTCGTGTCGCTGATGTGACCTACACTGTGTTTTTTCCCCCGCCCTCCCCCACCCTCCCCTGCCCCCGCTGCACATGGCAGTCGGCGGCAGACGTCTGTCGGCACGTCCTGTCTGTCATTAGATGACTCCGGGGCCGGGCCGGACGGGGTGTGGGGGGAGGCGGGGGCTGGTCGCGCTGGGGGCAAAAGGGGGCGTGGAGGCCACCGCCAGACCGCGGCCCGGGCCGGCCCGGGTGGGCATGGCGGCACAGCGCGGCGGGCTGGAGGCGGTCGCGCTCCCACGTCACTCCCACATCATCGTCACGGCAGCCCGTCACACGGCCGTCACGCCACATGTCACTCGGCGGCCAGGCTCCGCACGGCTCCGCACGGCTCCCGGGCGTGCGCCGGCAGCGTCATATGTGGGTCCATGTCGTCGGCCCCGTTCTCCAGCACCTCCCCGCCGGCCCCGGGCGGCTAGACGGCGGCGACACGGCCTGCCCGAGCCGGCCCGGGCCCTGCTGCTGCTGCTGCTGCTGGTGCAGATGTGAGGGGGGACCTATCACTCACAAACCAATCGGACCATAGAGACCACAGAGAGTAAATGAAACCCGGCTGCGGGATGTCGTACTCGCCCCCATTTCCGAGAGAAATGTGGGGGGAAAAAATGGGAAGAGTTCGATAAGTCGGTTTCTGGGTCACTTCAACGTCATTTCACTTCTTCCCGGCGTGCGTGATGCCCTCATGAAAACAGACGGCGTTGCTTCCGAAGACTGTTGAAATACGTGTCACAAACCAAAGAAGCTACATCGCGAGGCGTCGTAAATGCAGCAGAAGCTTTACGGGCCGCTTATGCACCTGCAATGTTATCCTAGAAAGCAATACAGTATTCTGTCACACACGTCTTCGTCAGCACGCTGTGACTGTGACGCAGTGCTGTTGGTCCCCACGTCTCCACTCGGCCCGCGGGGTTGACTTACGTGCCACTTTCGTCGGCGACCTCATGACCGCCGGTGTTACCCTCTGCAACTCGTGCACCTTCGGGCCTTCGGGCACCTGCCTTGTCGGCGGCGGCCGGCAGGACGCCTTGCGGGGCCTCCGAAATGAGTTTTCTCTCCTGCGGCCGCGGTCGGGGACGACCGGGACGACGTCCCCTCGCCGTGTGCGCGCGGATCTCTCTCGAAATAAAGCTCGACCGGATCTCCCCTTCGCTTTATCTCCGAGCGGCCGCGTACGTCATTTGGGAGGGAAGGGCCAACGGCGGCCAGCAGCGGGGGTCGACGGGGGCCTCGGGAAGGGTAGGGGAGGCCGCCGCCGGGCCGCCGCGACCCCCATCGCATGGCACCACCACACCGCGCGCTGCCCCCGCCTGCTGCTGCCGCCCGCTTTTCCTCCCTCATGTGTCCCACGAACCAGGATTTATCGCGGTTCGACCCCAACCCTGCGCGAAAAGCGATACGAGACGAGAGGCAGCAAAGGTCCTGCCCTCGCTGCCGTGCCGCCGTGCCGTGTGTCCACCTACGCAATCCCCACGGCTCCGATCCGAACCCAACCCCCGCCCTATCTCTCCACAGATACTCAGTGAGAACGCTCATGGTGTTTCTTTCGAAAACATACGCTTCTTCTTCTTCCTCTTCTTCTACTCCCGCTTCTCCTTTTGCCTCTACTTCGCGAAGTAAGTGCCGTCTTATTTGTACGCCGGACACGAGTTTGCGCGCGCCTCGTATATAAAATATTACGATCGGGGCGAGCGCGTCGTCCGGGTGCGATTTTTCTCTCTCTCGCTCTCCCTTACGTGTGTGTGTGTGTGTGTGTGTGTGTGTGTGTGTGTCGGCCGCATTATAACCTGTGCCTCCTCGATATCGGTTTGATATTCGGACTTGCTACGCGGCTACGCTGCCAGCCGGCCAAAGAGCGTGCCGGGCCAGAGTAAGAGAGAGAGAGAGAGAGAGAGAGAGAGAGAGAGAGAGAGAGAGAGAGAGAGAGAGAGAGAGAGAGAGAGAGAGAGAGAGAGAGAGAGAGAGAGAGAGAGAGAGAGAGAGAGAGAGAGAGAGAGAGAGAGGGAGAGAGAGGGAGAGAGAGAGAGGGAGAGAGAGAGAGGTCTTGTAAGCTCTGTAAGGTGCCTTGTGATAAATGAAGTTGCTTTCGCAGCGCCGAGGACGGCAGCCACGGCAGCCCCGCGCGCGGCGCGCACCCTGCTGGTATATCTCCACATCACGATGAAGCACGGCGTCTCGGCATGCCGGCCACCGGCCTGCGCCTGGCCCTCCCCGGCCCGGCGGCCACCGGTCGCCCGCCCCGCTCGCCCGCTTACTGCTTTGAATACGCCATAAATGAGAGTAGCAGTTGCCACTGTGCGCGTGTATAGGCCCCGCGCCCCGCCAGACCCCGCGGGTCCCAGAGCCTCTAGGCCCCCCGCTGTCGATGAGCGACGGGGACGGAACGGGGTCCGCGATACGCAGCCGTGCAGCGGCCGCCGCCAGTGCCCGTGTGCTTTGTATACGCCACGTCGCTGCGCGCTGGCGGCCGGGGATCGAATCCCGGCTGGGGTATCCTGGAATTTTCAGCTCGTTTTCTGGCCCTGGTTCTGATCGTTCGCGACGTATCGGTTTTGGTCGGCGGAGCGGGTGTGATCAGAGCGGCCTGAGCGGGCGCCCCCGGGCCGGGCCGGCGTGGGCCGGCGTGACGCCCCCTGCTCGGCATCAACAAGTGCCACCGATGCGCCCCCGCCACGCCCCGCCCCGCCACGCCCCGCCACGCCCCGCCACGCCCCGCCCCGCCCCGCCCCGCCCCGCCCCGCCCTGCCGCGCCGCGGCGCTGGTATGAGAGCGATAAGGTTTCAATAACATGTCAGCACGGGGCTGAGCTGAGAACAATAGCCCAGTCCCGGCGTGGGGCGGCGGCCGACGGGACGGACCGGGCGCCGTGGGGCGGCGGCAGCGGCAGCAGCGGCAGCAGCGGCAGCACCGCGCGGGGGGAGTGCAAGAAGTGGTAGTACGCGGTAATCCCGGCCATGGACCATTTATCCATCCATTTGTCGCGCTTTCACGGGTCTTATCCGAGCCGATCGCGTGGGTGGAAGGAGGCCGTGAGCCGTGAGGGGTAGGCCCGGAGGCCCGGCGCTTCCGGTGCCCTGGCTGCGCCCTCGCTGCGCTCAGCTCACCGCGCCGACGTCGTGGTGGTTGCGGGGGCTGACCGCGGACGTCGTGGTGGTTGCAACTGACCGCGGACGGCGTGGCCTTCCCTGACGGCCGGCGCCGGGTACCGACACCCGTGGCCGCGGCGTGGCGGGGCGTGGCGGGGCGGGGCCATGCGGCCGCTGGCCAATGGCTGACGTCGCCTTGCCGCGGGCGTACGGCCATGCTGGCGGCCGCAGCAGCGCGGAGCATACGCCGCCGTCGCCCCCTCCACGCCGCTGTGCCCCCGCCACGCCCCGCCACCGTCTGCTGACAGCACACGCAGAAATCACGACTGAATTTCTCACACCGGCGTTCAGAGCCGCACGTCAGGCGGCACTATGTCTGCAGCGCGGCTCGAACCTCCCGCCCGGCATGCACTCCGAGGGCGCTGCGGTTCTCCGTGGACGTTCTCGCCGTGCTCGCCGTGCTCGCGGTGGCCGCGGTGACCCCCGACGGCGGGGTTCACACAGCGGCGGCGTCCTGCCAACGCCCCGCACACGTCCGCGCGGGGCGCGAGCAGCGGCCAATCCAATGTAGTAATGTTCTCGCGCCACGATCCCCGACCCGCGCCGGGCCCGCGCCATGCAATATTCATAACGACTTGATTTATCGTGCCTCTTTCTGGGAATGTCAACCGACAGGGGCGCGAGTACCAAATCCTCGGGCGTTGTAATGAGACTGTGCGGACAACGGGGCGCACCAGCGATTCGCAGAGAGAAAGACGCAGAGAGAGAGAGAGAGAGAGAGAGAGAGAGAGAGAGAGAGAGAGAGAGAGAGAGAGAGAGAGAGAGAGAGAGAGAGAGAGAGAGAGAGCGATCACGTGTGCGTTAGAACAAGATGTTACATTAATACGCGCGAATGTCTCGTTTTCCAAAGGACGAAACGAACGGCCGTTTTGCATGCGGAACGTGTGCGTCGTGTGAATGCCCGCGTGCCCACCACGTGGTGCGTGCCAAATCACACATGGTCCAATTCCCATTTATTCTTTTCGCGACCCAGGAAGCACTCACTTCCCCTCATTCAAGTCGATTTTCAGAGGGACAGTCTGTTTCCACGAATTTATTCATTATTCATTATCTTTTTTCGAGTGTTGTAATTAGGAGAAGAGCATCAGTTGCGCTGACTTGCCACAAAATGCGTATGGCGCTCGCGGCGCAGTCCGCAAGCAGTCCATGATTTATACTTTGGTTCTGTTTGCTCAAGATTGCCATCGACGCGATGCCCTCTGAGATGCCAAGCCAAGCGATCCGAGGCTATCGGCCGCCGCCGGCCGCCACATGCACATCCCCTGCGGCTGCCCCCCCCCCCCCCCAACCTCATCAATGTTTTCACGTGCAGTAATTATTTTTGCAGGAACGGCTGCATTTTGAATTATTCCTCCTCCATTGGGACATTCTTATTTTAGTTGTTCCCTCTTCCACTCTTTCCTCGCCTTCTCGGCTTCATTTCACGCGGTAAGCGTTTTCCCGTTTAGATAATGAGGTTTCACATGCACCACTCTCTGGGTTTAGATTTGACGCATCGACGTGTGGATGTTTGGTAGGGTGGGGTAAAATGTAAAGTCTGCAGATTTGTTTAATATTTTTGTTTCACCAATGAATATATATAGCACTAAAATGTAAATGTAAACAAGTTTGTACATAACTATGTACGGAATTGTGAATTCATATGTATTTTGATGTACAAACTTGTACAAACATAAAAATATGTACATGTATATGCACAATCCTGTACGTAGCTATGAACAAATTTGTACATTTAAATTTAGTGTGTAGCACATGGTGGCTTTCGCCATTCAGAGGAACTAACATTATGCCCTGCCTTGCTGACTAATGAGCTCGACATGATATACCATACGGCGGCCGCGCCTTGCCGCTCCGCGGATCGAAGATTTGACAAGTCGGCTGCCGGCGTCTAGCGAAGCCTTTCTGCGTTGGCGTTGCAGCACTCTTCCGCGCGCGCTGGGCTGGACGACTCGCGTTCTGCAAATGAGCCGAAACGACCGACATGGTTGGGCTGACAGGACAGCCGCCGGGGCCCGGCCCGGCCCGGCCTGCAGTGCCTCACAGACCATCACATGTCGCAAATATGAGGCCACAGTGAAAACTCCTAGATGGCGCGCGGTATCTGCGAACCCCACGCACACGTAGATTTGTTTTCGCGAACTCTCGCTGCCGTTTGAGTGGGGAACGACCCGAAAACGTGACCCGCTGCAATAAATCGGGGCATCGGTCACGCCGCGGGCCGCCGCTGGCAAATCGTCATCGCGTCTGCCGTCCTGCTCCATGGGCTCCATGCATGATGATGGATTCCACATGGAATTCCTCGGCTGCCCCGCGGCTTTTTTTGGCGCGGCGGGGCGTGGCGGCGGGCCCCGGTGATTGGTCTCATTGGTCCGGTCCAAATTGCGATCCGTTCCACTCGAACGCTCCACACCCATTCCACACGTATCCGCAAGGGAAGGGGCAGGGAAAGAGAGGAAAAAAACTTAGAGAGGCGGCGGCTTCTTAGGCAGGACGAGGAGAAGGGGAAGAAGAAAGAGGAGAAGAAGAGGAGGAGGAGGAGGTCATCGGAAACGAGATTGAAAGACCGTGTGCAGCCAATGTGAAACGCAGAAACTTCCCCCCTGCTTTCTTAATTGCTTGCAAAATGCAAGTACTATAGGATTGCCCCTCGGCTCCCACCCCTCCTCTCATCGGGCTGCAGCGGGCTGACCTGTGGGCTGCCTGTGAGATGCCCCGACGTTTAGCATGGAAACCGAATGCGAAAGGGAGTTACAGTGGTTAATTATGTTGCAGTGATGAGAGGTTTGCGAGAGAAGGGAAAGAAAATCTAATTCAGCCCTTGAAACTGGGTTCAGATAGGGGAGGGGGCGCTGTAGGCAGGTTGGTGTGGTCATCTTGGCTCTTTCTGAGCTTTCGGAGTGGCCTGTTGTGGGTGTGGACGTCCTTGCCAGGGTGCCACGGGACCTGAATATTGTTTGCCCTCCCGATAGGAATACTAAAGTCGACGCCGGAGGCTGGATATCTGCTCTTACCGGTGCTCCACTCGTTTTTCTTATACCTTTTTGCGCGAAGCGAAAGAAAAAGGGACAAATAAAGCGGCGTGCGGCGATCATAAACGGAGATAACTTCCTCTCATTAGAGACGCGATGTGGTCTGCTGTGCGGCTGTACGGTGTTTGGCGGCATGTAAAAGACGACAGTCTGCCCTTGTGGCGTCGCCGGCCGGCCGGGGCCCACAGGCCACAGGGCCGCCAAAGGTCATTCCGGTCAGGAATGTCTCCCTTATGAGAAGTAATAATGCCAGAGCCCCTCCTCGCGGGCCCCGGGCCCGGGGGCCCCCGCACTGCCGCCACGCCAGTTAGCAAAGGTGTTATTTCGGAGCTCATTAGATCGGGACTTTGACAGGCCGTCTGTGGCGAGAATTAGTCGCGAGCGAGCGAGGAAAGTCACGGGCATGATAACTTTTGCACTAGGCAAGGATATGGTGTCTTTCGTCAAACTTGAACTTGAACTTGGAGGTCAGCAGCGGACCCTCGCAGGTCCACGCGTCGGTGCAGGGCGATGAGGTACGATGTCCAATATCAGGATGCTCTTACTAAGGACGAATTCCGGGCCCGCGTCCGTTCATTTCAGAAACAACACGGTCGTCGCCGCCCCGACAGACGTGGTGGTAGGTTAGAGGCGTAGGCCCTTCTAGCTCACGGGCTGCTCCGGCTGCTCCGGGCTCCGCCGGGCTCCGGTTGCTTTAATTACACCATATCCTCCGGCTGGTCATTAATCACACACAGACGGACGCACGGACGGAGTAGCGCAGCCGACACAACCAAATATCTTCATTCGAAATTTTTACCAACGCGCGCGCCGGGTCCCTGATGCTTAGGCCAGAAAACCAGACACAAATCCAAGCGAAGCCGGCACTTGAAATACTACTCGACGAAGACGGATTCCTTCGTTTCGAAAAATAAAATAAAATATTGTTGTTCAACGTTTAAGCATAAGCTTTCATACTCAAGAATGCTGTCCAAATGTTTCCTGATTTTACAGTTTTTCTCGGAAAGTTGCCATAGTGACGCCGTTGAGTCCTGGTCTAGGTGTGTGCCACGGATGTGCCCCCACCCCCCAACAGCTGATCGGGTTTCACTTCCGAGAACTCGCATCCGACTGAGGGCCTAGGCGGCTAGGCGGGCCGACACCGCACCGTCCGTGTCGACGACACGGTATGCGCTGCGCCGCGCACCTCAGATCCCTCCGAATTTGTTTTCATCGCGTTTCCTCTCCGCGCAGAGTGACAGTGAGAAAACGATCCGAACGGCACATCACCGGCGCAGCGCAGCGCAGCGCAGGCCGGCAAGGCACGGCAGGGCCAGGCGGCAGGTCTCGCAGGCGACGAGGACTGCAACCCGAAACGCTCGTGTTCTCTTACCGCTCCACCGGTGTTGTGTTTTAGTCGTTCTCCTTGTTAATCAAGAGTTATCCCTCTGGGAAATTATATCGGCGCGCGTCTTCGTGTTACGTCCTGCCGTGCCGCCCTTGGCAGCGCAGCCAACCTCTCCTCTCGAACTCGTGGCGCGCTGGTGTTTCCGTCGGTAGCGCGCACGCGCGTCGGGCGTTCAAAACGCTGCGCAGACAAAACTCGATTGTCTTTTGTTGGCTGCGGTTTCGCGCCTTTTGTTGTGTTACGCTCTGCTGTTGTCTGCCAGTCAGAGTGCAGCCAGCAGCGTAGCCACTCACAACATTAATTTGCACATCTCTCGGGGCGAAAATGATAAATAGGGCGTCAGCGCGCGGGGCAGAGCGTGCAGCGGGCAGAGCCTGCAGGGCCTGCAGGAGGGCGGCCCGCGCACACCGCAGACAGCGCGGGGCTACCGAAACGAAAAGCGCGCGGCGGCGCCACCGACCGTGACGGTGCGAATAACATTTAGCGCTGCGGATAGCGTTTAGCACTGCGAATAATGTGCGGGAGAGTCAGTCACACGACCCGCGGCACAGGCCGTTGTGTTATGGCCGCGCCCGCTGCGCCGAGCTGGAACTGCGGGACCCCCACTCAGGGACTTGTTGCGAAAAAAGATGGGGGGGGGGGAATTGTGACAAAATAGCGTGTATACTTACTGACTTCAGGGAGGAAGTTGGTCATTTCGGTGTCGTCTCAATATAGCTTTGGTCCGAAAATCGACGAACTTTCGTCGACTTCGAATCGATTACCTACCTAACCATCTTACAGGATGAGTTTTTCATAGACGATGCTTCATCGTTATATGCATCGGCCGCCCGTTATGTTTTTTACGGCGACGTTTACGCCGCATTATGTAAACCGACCGTTGCGGTTTTCAATACTCAAACCCCATTTCGTGGTTCAATGTGCCCCCAGACTGTCAAATTCAAACGCGCGCCCACAAACGTAACACCACGGCGTTTACGATGCCATCATAACTCACATGTTGGTAGGTGTACTGTTGTACTACTATATACTTGCAACTCTTTCTGGTCATCGTGTCGTGTGAAACTGCGAGAGAGAGAGAGAGAGAGAGAGAGAGAGAGAGAGAGAGAGAGAGAGAGAGAGAGAGAGAGAGAGAGAGAGAGAGAGAGAGAGAGAGAGAGCACAAAAGGCGTCTCGACGTCTATATCTCCGACCTCGTGCGTTTCTCTGAATGGAACGCTAACATGGAATGAGTTACCGCCTCGCGGGACAAGGAGCGTTATATTTTTAACCGTGATCTCGTGCATCAGGGGGGCGCCCCGGTGGGGGAAGCGGGTGCGTGGGGCGCGCATGGGAAGGGTGGGTGCTAAGCTCTGAGGGGAGAGGCGAGGCCGGGCGAGGCGCATCGAGCCGGAAGTTGAGGTATTTAGGAGGCTTGACTTCTGAAATCGAGGATGGGCTGCTGGGTTCTACCGAGGGGGGGGGGGGGGGGCAGACACGCAGACGGACCGAGAGGTTTGAAATTGAAAACAAACCTCCAAAACGAGCAAAACTAAATTCTAGAAAAACGGAGCGGGGGAGGGGGGGCGTGCTGAATTTCTCATATTGATTCGAAACTAGCGTAACTTTTCACGAAGAAAGTGGTAAAAATCACGAACTTTCTCTCACTCCCCAGCCTCTCTCTCTCTCTCTCTCTCTCTCTCTCTCTCTCTCTCTCTCTCTCTCTCTCTCTCTCTCTCTCTCTCTCTCTCTCTCCTCTCTCTCTTTCTCTCGGACGATATCAAATTAATCATTCCCGGGCGCACAGAAAGCAACAGTTCAGTGGCATCGCAACATAAACAAAACTGGGGCGGTAATAGGCGAAACAAAAAGGATGATACCAACGTGTTCCCTGTCCAACCTGGTCCAACTCCCGGCTCCGCCCCGCCAGCGGTCGCGCAGTGCGGCAGTGCATGCCCGGACTCCGGAATGATTGATGCGTTTTTATTTTTCGGACTGAAAAAGTCGTTTGTATCGGGCGTAAATTTGGTCTGGAGCGGCGCGGGCGGCGCGGTGCGCGGTGCGCTGCCGCCCGGGACGCGGCGGTACTCGGCGGAAGCCCTGCGAACCCTATAACAGCCCTGACCGCAATCATAAAAACATTAATTTCAAACGTGTCACTTTTTCCCGCGCGCTCTGCTGCCTCTGCTGCGCCTCCACTTTGGGATAATCTTTTTCGCCGCGCTGCTCACTTGTTTTAGTGCGGGGCCGCTGCCGCCGCGGTCAGCAGCACCGGCGGAGCGAAGCGGATTGATATTCCATCTCTCTCCAGCAGCGGAGCCGGGCGGAGCTGGTGGGCGTAGAGGGAAGGAAGCAGGGAAAATCACCGCCTTGAACGAAGGTAATTTCAAGGCAGGCTGCGATTTGCTTTGCTGACTTTTGTAGCCAAGTGAATTTGCCCTCGGTTCCCTGCTCCCCTTCCAAAGTAAAATAAAAGAGGAACTTGGTCAGTGTATTTTTCAACGTATGAAAATTTTCGGAAATATTTTTCGAAATGTCCAGAATAAATTCTGGAGTCCATCCTCCATCTGAGGGGGAGGGGGGGGGGATGTCGCCAAGCATGACGCATTTGGACAGTACAAACTCGCAACTGCGTCGTAAACCGGTCATGTTCACACACGGTGGCATCGATGGTTGATCAGCACCTTGGTGTCCCTGGGGTGCCCTGGGGTGCCCTGGGGTGCCCTGGGGTGCCCTGGGGTGTCCCTGGGGTGTGCCTGGGGTGTCCCTGGAGTGTCCCTCGGTGTATGTACAGCCCTCGCGGGGCTGATGAACGCGTACGGCTGTGGGTACCTATCTCATCCCCGATACGCGGTGACCGTGCTGCTCGTTTTCTGCTCGGACGCAAATGAGCAGGCACCCTCTCACTCGCACCCACTCGTGCCGGTCCGGCGGTGCGACAAGGAGGCGAGGAGTACGATGAGGACGCACCCCGTCACACAATGCGGCGCAACGCCACACGGTTACCCTACCCTGTCACCAGCAGGGCGGTGAGTGGGGCCGGAGCGGCGGCGGCTGGCCGGGCCAAGGCTCTGGCTCGGGGCCGACCGATTCTCGCCATAAATAACAATTAAGCCTTGCATTGTTGGAGTGTGGAGTGAATGCGCACCAGCGCAGGCCCAGCAGGTCCTGCAGGCCCTGCAGGCGCTCCAGCAGAGCCCATCCAGGTGGTAACTACCACCACAGGCAAAGGCGGCCCCGCTATACCACCACCACTGTAGTACTGAGTTTGTCGAGGAGAAGGCGACCACGATGCTTGCAGCTTCAAGTCGTGTTCTTGACAAGGAATCCCCCAAACCTACCCGCGAACAATAAACCGGGTCGGCATGTCGTCGTCATAACGCCGTTAATTGGCCGGCACATAAATCCGGGTGCATCTCCGACTGCGAGCAGCATGTAAAGCAACAAGCTTAGATATCATCGCAAACGTCGTTAGTTATAGGGAATCACTTTTAACGGCGGGTCGTAAGAATCACTTAGCGCGACGCATTGGGTCCGGGCGGGGCAGGGCGGGGCCGCGGGGCTGAGCCATCGGACGCATCCCGCGCTTTAACGATTACATACGATGGCCGCGCGATTGCGCGCTTGCAAGACGGCAGACGGCCGATAGCCAATATGATCGGGGGCGCCTAAAAAATTCGATGGGTCTCGTGATGCCGCAATAAACAAAATTTCTTTGGATTTTCTTGCAAATCTTGATTTTTCCCCCTGATTTTCTATGTTTTTTTTTGTTTTTGTTTTTTTTCAAAATTAAAATTGTCCAGAAATACTGACCTTTCTGATGTCTTACAAAAAAAAATCCTTGAACGCTCCTCGAACGTTATCGCAGCAGCTTATATAGGGCTTACATTAAAGTTTTTTTAAACAAACTTTTGTTGTGGGGCGGGATTGTAATTTTGTCACACTTAGATGAGAACCATTTCCATTTTCATTTTCTGGCTCCTGATGGCGACGGCTGGACAAATGTCGATCGTTCGTGGCGTAGTTGCGATCCGTCCGAGTCGGTATGGTGGTCCGCTGGGGCCTGCCGGGGCCTGCCGGGGCCCCTGCACGCACACATGTGCAACATGCGGTGTGCGCAGAACGAGAAGCAGCAAAGGGCATGTCGAACGAGTCGGGAACACGGCGGCGTATGCAAATGCACCGACCTTTGTACAATAAGAGCAGCAAGGCCGTGAATTAGTTCAATATGCATAGCGTGCAGCCCCAATTGGTCACGTGGTACATTTTAGTTTACTTATTGGCACATGCTGCTTCGTTAAGAGGGCGCTATACAGACGATGTGGACCCCGCTTGCAGGGTTCTCCAATTTCCAATCTGTAGGCCGCATTTTTGAAGATATCGCGACCGGGTTTACTTCTTAGTGCAGGGAAAGGTTTGTATTTGTTCGCTATAGAGAGAAAAACTTAAAATTTCACCTGTAAATGTGAAATTTGGATGCATGAAAAACCTCATATTTGCCCTCTTTTAACTGTCTATAACAGGCCGCACAGATCACTAACTTGAAATAACCTTCTATAGCGGACAAATTTGAACCTTCGCCTACAACATCCATTTATCGCGGATCTGATATCTTGAAAATTGTGGCCTACAGATTGGAAATCAGATGACGATTTCACCAAATCTCCTCGAGGCCCGTCCGGGCATGGTCCGGGCCTCGGCTGAGTTGCGTGGGTGTATGTGTGCCCCCGGAGGCTCCGGCGCACTCCCTCGCCCGGCTACAGATGTCTATTGGGGTCTATTGTCCCAGACCCGGGGCTCGGCGCACGGATGACAGGGGTCGCCTAATTTATGGCCTTCCTTTTCGGCGTGCAAATTAAAATTCTAGTATCTCCTAACGGGTGCGCTTATTTTATTCGCGCTGAAATACCGATTTCAGTGATATAAGAACCGAGTCAGTGCGACAATTCTATGCCTGGATACAGGCGTTTATGTTTCTTTCCGTTTTATTGAGCGATGTGGCCTGCCCAAGAAGATTGTGCGAAACGTGATCTTTGCGATCAAAAATCTCGGGAACCGTACGTCTTTGCAGGGAGTGAGGCCGCATGTTCGTAAACGTGCTTTTGAAGTTGAGGCTGCCACCGATCAAAAATTTGTATCGCGAGCGGTACGCTGGGAATCCTGCCGGCAAAATGCTTCTCCGCGTGACCTGGCGCTCCATCATAGAGACATAACTACGGCCAGGAAACGGAAAAAATCAGAAATGAGCAGAGGTAGCCAAAAATGAATTTCTACAAACGCTGTTCCCCCGTCCATTCCCTGTTTGTCGGTACCTTCTCCTTGTCGGTAAGTCTGCTGGTTCCTGAAATATCCAGCCTGAAAAATACTACTGCACGGCTCTGCCGCCCCGCCGGTTGGCGGCCCGCTGCTCTCCGCTGCCGGCCTCACTCTCCCCTACCACCTCCCAAGCGCAGCGCGTCCGGGCTGCGCTGCTCTCTCTCTCTCTCCCTCCCAGCTGCAGAACAAGGAGAGACGATCTCTGTGCGTTTCGGAACGGTCTCTCTGAGGAGCCACCCGCCTTGGCGCTCTGGCGCCGCCCAAACAAAACCTGTTTATTGCAGGTGGTAAAATAGTTTGCCGAAAGGTGACAACACGTGATTTGCAATGAGTATCGTGGGCCACAGCTGCTCGAAAAATAAAATGCCGTTCACCTGCATGTGCGGTCCGCTGTTTCTCACGGTTTCAGGTCCTGGCCCGGCCGCCAGGGAAGACCCTTTCTCTCGCTCTCTCTCTCTCTCTCTCTCTCTCTCTCTCTCTCTCTCTCTCTCTCTCTCTCTCTCTCTCTCTCTCTCTCTCTCTCTCTCTCTCTCTCTCTCTCTCTCTCTCTCTCTCTCTCTCTCTCCTCTCTCTCTCTCTCTCTCTCTCTCTCTCTCTCTCTCTCTCTCTCTCTCTCTGTGTTACGGTTCAGTGGGGGATTCTGCTGTTACTGTGTGCGTCGTAGCAGTGCCGTAACAGTGCGTGATGCGTACTTATATGACGTGACATGTGATCGTTTGCTTTGCATAAATGCGAGCTCGTGCGTGCCTCATGTATTGTCCACTCGTCGGCGTGCAGGTAAGGTCACAGTTTTGGCGGACAGACCATCCCAGAATGCACCGCTACGGTTGCGATTCGGGCGGCGCGGCGTTGGCGGAACACTGTCGTGGCCTGTGTTCTAAAACAATTATTGTTCTCCTTGACGGCGCAGGCCGCGGTGCAGTCCAGCTGATTTGCACATGTGCAGACCTGCCGAGGACTGCCGGGGCTTGCCGAGGCCGTTCTTTGGGAGGTCTATTACTTTATTGCACGGGGACCGTGGCGGGCCTGGGTCAACAGCCTGGCGGCATTTTTGCAAAGGGGCTCATTTCCACCAGAAAGCAGGAACTAGGACAGCAGCAGACGACGGAAGGTGGGGGTGCCGGCAAAAATGCAGAAAACCGTCAGTCTTGTCCTGTCTTCGTGGAGAGAACATCGAAGCGAAGCAGTGCTCCCCGACTTGCGACTCAGTTCGACGCTGAGTGCCACCCGCGAACCCGACTGTGTTTTACCGCGTTCCTTGTTGTTTCCGTGCTCGCTGTCCAGTGTCTAGTGCGATTCAGTGTTTGTGAAAGTGACATTTGTGCTGACTTTTGAGTGTTTTCTGTGCCTTTGCGTTGAGACGTCCGCGCTGCGCGAGGGAGTGAGCAATCCCGATCCGTGCGTGTGGGGTGCGTGTAGGACTTCCCCGCTCTGCTTTGCGCGCTGCGCTCCGCGCTGCACTGCCGTGCCCCGTGCCTGCTGTGCCCCGTGTTGCGTCGTGTCACGTGTGGTGTTACGTGGTGATACGCCCGGTGAAGGGTTGTCACGGGGAAGTGTGAAAAGTGCTTATAAGACGTGTGGCTTTTGGTTTGGTAAAAATGACCAAAGTGAAGCCCAACAAAATGCGTTACTTGTCTGCGTCTCGCCGAAGTATTCGTAAGAAGCTGAAGGCAGCTAGAGAGGCCAAGGCGGTAGCTGCGCGCCAGCATATGTGCAGGTAAGTGCATTCCGCGGTGGGTGGGCACGGAGGTAGGCGACAGTTTGTAGTTCCAGTGCGGGGACTTCCCTTCCGGGGAGGGTTTGCTGCTTTTTGTCCTACTCCTGCACCCCGTGTAACCCCACCAGTAACAGCTCTTTGTGATTTGCCCCTCTTAGTCTCAGTGATGTGGCGACTCCCGCTAAAGGGCCCGACACTTGGCCGATGTCAACTCCAAAATCGGGACGCGCCCAAACTCAGCTAGTTTTCACTTCTGGCATGTCTCCGATTCACGAGGAATCGAATGACGGCCAAGATGACAGGTATTGAACACCAGCTCGTATACGCCCTGCCGCCGAGTGCATACACTCATTTTAGTAAACTCGGTACTAATGGTTTACCGACATTTTCTCTGTCTCTTTAGTCTCAACGACTCTGGCGCTCGGTTGCTCACTCCGTCCCGACAAGACCGCACAAGTGACCAGTCAATGCTCTCGGACTTCGAAATACTGCCCCCTGACACTGGCAACGGTTCAGCTGTCTCCGAGTTTGACGGAGAATTACAGGAGCAGGTCGGTGAGGAGGGAGTGTCGGGTGCAGTGGATGGTGGTGTCAACCAGGACGACGAGGAGTGGGAGTGGCCCGAGGAGGAAGACGAAATCGACAGGCGAGTTACTAGTACACAGACCCAGGAAGAGGGAGGGGGGGGGGGCGTGTCGCATAGGTGGGAGTGTAGCGATTGTTGCCTTGTCGAAGTTACAGTTTCAATTGCTCCTTGCTGCAGGGAACTGAATGTCACTGTGGGGCAAAATGCTGACGATGAGATCTCAATCAGCGGACGGCGGCTGATTGATGCCCAGCACGTTTTCTCATTCATTCTGAATGATAAGCACGCGGGGCCTTACAACTGCTCGTTCACTGATAACAAGTTAGTGCGCGAGGCCCGCCGTGGCATGTGGTACGTGTGGACGTTCCGCTGCAAGTTGTGCTCCAAGAAGACCGTACTGCGGTCGGAGCCCCGGCCAGCCGAGGGCGCGGCCAAGATGGGCGCCAACTCGGCTGCTGTCCACGGCGTGATCGCGGGGGCGCCGGCTACGCGCAGCTCGGGGAGCTGACTGCGGCGCTGGACATGCCATGCATGACGAACCGGACCTTTATCAAGCACGAAGTGGTGGTGTCCGAAGCCATCGCTGCCGCCGCCCTGCAGTCCATGGAGGCAGCAGCCAAGCAGGAGTTTCGCCTCGCGGAGCTCCGCGGCGCCGTGGACGCCGAGGGCCATGCGCGCATCAAGGTCGTGGCGGACGGGTGTTGGACGAAGCGGTGCTACGGCACAAGCTTCAGCTCGCTGACAGGCCTTGTGCGTACTATCAAATTACAGTGCCCTTTTCCCTATACCGCGCCAAGTGCACTAGAGTAATCCTTTGTTTCCAGGCTGTCATTGTGGGCGCCGAGACAGGTGGTGTGCTGTTCATCGGCATACGCAACCGCTTCTGTTGCGTTTGCGCCGTAGCACAGAACCGCGGGCAGGACCCTCCCCAGCACAAATGCTTCCTAAACTGGACAGGAAGTGCCGGGAGCATGGAGGCAGACATCATTGCAGACGGGTTCCTGCACAGCGTGCAGATGTATAAACTAAAGTATGAGACGCTCATAGGTAAGCTTCAGTAAGCCATACTAGACTTGTTGACAGCAGAGTGGGGCGGCGTGTTGCGCTTGTTGCCAGCTCACAGGCTGAAATCCGTTGTGGTGTGCCCCTGAGAGTCCCGTGCCCCCGGGAGGGAGGGGGGGGGAGGAGGCACGCGCCTCATGTACTCTCCGTTTTTTTTTTCGGATTGATAATGTGTCGCTATCATTTCAGCTGATCACGACAGCAGCGTGTACCCGCGGCTGCAGGCCCTGATGCCATATGGGCCTCAGTGTCCAGTAAAAAAAATTGAGTGCAAGAATCACGTTAGCAGAAATTACCGGAAGAATCTGACAGCTATCACGGTCAGAAAAGAGTTTCCTATAGCCCTCAGACAATTCTTGAAAGAGAATCACCGATATCTCAAAATTGTCAACGGTGTGTGGGCTGCATCAAAGTATTGGAAAGAAAACCGAGGTAATTATACATTGCTTGAACGATTTCGAAGAAAGATGCATGTGGCCGCGGCGCGTACGACGCGGTGCAATATTTTTTATGTCTACTATATCTTTTGCCGATTTCAGGGTTCTCCCTTGATCAAAGGGTTGACTCCCTGAGAAAAGATATCGTGAATGCGCCTGCGCACTACTTTGGCCGCCACACCAACTGTGCCAGGTATTTCTGTGACGGAAAGCAGAAGGAGGGGGAGCAGGACATGGTGGCCCAGTGCCTGCTGCCGCCTAACAGGGCCTTCTGGGACGCCGTGACAAGCCTCGCCAACCACTACGCGGGGTTTTCAAGCAGCCTTATCTACTGCTTGGACAACAACCTCGCGGAGCAATTCAACGGTGTGGTGGCGAAGTTTGTCAACGGCAAGAGGGTCAACCACAACCAGCGGGGCGGCGTGTTGACACGCACGCAGGCGGCCGTCGTGTCCCTAAACGCCGCCGGCCGCTACCAGGAGGAGATCCACAAGGCGGCGACAGGCGATAAGCCAATGGGTTAGTACGGATCGCATTAGCCAGCATAAGCCCGTTGTCTCGAGGCCAAATCACACTTGTAATTACTGACTAATATTTTCAGGTGAGTTTACTGCCCAGTTTGTGGAGACGAAGGCCCATCGCTTGCGAGCTCAGAGAGAGCGGCGCAAAGTTCAGCGAGAGGCCGAAGCTCGGCTGGCTAGGGCAGAAACCCAGCAGGCGCGGGCAGCAGCCCGCCGCCAGGGGCCCAACCGCCACTACGGCCTGCCGGCCGGCACCAACCCGGCCTTCGATCGGCCTCCTCTCTCCGGCGCGGAGCTCCAGGCGGCCATGGACGAGTACGTGGCGGCCGCCAAAATGACTGAGCAGGAGAGAGCCGACCTGGAGAAGAAGACCAGGTTTCAGGCGGCAGCAGGCCTGGGCAGCCTGTGGCATGAGACCAGGAGGAAGAGTGTGCCCTCCAGCCTGCACAAGCGAGTGGCCAGGATGATGAACCGAACGTCGCGGCGGAATATTTTATTCGACATCCGCTATAAAGTTAGCAGGCCAACCAAGGAGATGCGCCACGGTATCAAACACGAGACCGAGGCGATCAGGAGGTTCGAGCAGGACACCGGCCTAAAAACAACAAAGTGTGGCCTGTTTGCTCATCCTGAGTACCCATGGGTCACTTGCACGCCAGGTAAGTGGGGCAGTGTGACATCTGCGGGTTACAGCGTACAGACGTTACAGCACCTGTTTTTTCTTTCAGATATGATCGTGGGGGCCGAAGCGGTGGGAGAGGTGAAGTGCCCCCATCTGCCGGGCCGTACCCCTCCATAGTTGAGGCGGTCGTCGCTGGAAAGGTAGGTTACGCTCGTGTGCTGAAAGTGAACGCACTAATCATCTGGAATTTGCAGTAATTATTATCGTAATTTTCAGCTTCCGTACATGAAACTGACTGGAGACGGCACTGTCAAACTGAGACGTAAGACGGACTACTACTACCAAGTGCAGAGCCAGATGCACATTACGGGACTGACAAAATGCTACTTCGTAGTGTACAACAGCACACAGGACAAGAATTGGCTGCATGTAGAGGAGGTGCAAAAAAATGACAGGCATTGGAAGAAAACGCTTCCGAAATTAAATAGGTAAGAGAATTTTGCAGATCTGACATTTGAAATTGCACTTGTGTGCGGTGACTAACCGCCGTCCCCGACTTTACAGATTCTTTTGGAATACATGCTGCCAGAGATTGTGGACCCGCAGTACGGGAAAAGACTAGACAAGGACGATATCAGAGATCCCCCGTACATTCCCAATGCTGACGACCTGCTGACTTCTGACGCAGACACAGACGACGGCAGGAGCCAAGACGCTGACGGTGACGTGGACGCTGGCAGGGACGGGGCCGCTGACAGTGACAGAGATGCTGACACCGACGTAGACGGCGTCGCGATCGCTGACAGTGACGGGAAAGTTGACGACGACGTCGGTGCTGACAGTGATGGGGATGCTGACAGCCACGGGAACGCTGACAGGGACGACCCTACTGACGACGGCGTTGCGACTGACAGGGTTGGGGATGCTGTCAGCGGCGGGAACGCTGACAGCGACGGGGACGCTGACAAAGACAAGGGCGCTGACAGCGACGAGGTTGCTGACAAAGACGAGGCCGCTGACAGCGACAATCACTGCCACGTTGACAACTTTGCCGACCCTGACAGTGTCGCCGACAACAGGCAAAGCAGTGACGATGGTGATAGTGACTGGAACGCAACCAGTTCCTGTGTCAGTGGTACCAGCGACAGCGACTGAGAGGCGTGTTCGTTATTCCACTAAATTTTGGTTGGCTGTTTTTCTTTGTAGTTTCACGGCGCCGTTCCGTTTTATTTTATTACCGGTTGCCTAAGATAATGACGCGTCACGCGCATGCTTCTGTGATATTTAGCCAGATAGTTCTATTTTGTAACGATTATTGTGTAAACAGACTTTTTGTGTAAAAATTGTTATTTTTTTCTAGTATATGTACAGTACGCGTATGCATTTGTATTTATATTTTATATTGTTGAGTTATTTGTTTCGAATACATAATTACAAATAACATGAAATGGCTTTATGCTTACCTTTTACAATATCTAAACTCATCCCAAATCATTTAGCCCTCTGTTTGTTTGACATCGCGCCGATCGCTCGACTATCTGAGGAATCACAACGGGCATATAGCACCAAGAGATTATTCATTTAGAGACGCAAAGAGAGCTAAAGATAGCAACCAAATTACCCCCGCACGCGGGGTTCACATCGCCAGAGTTCAAGAAACACCCCTATCGGTCGAAATTGAGCTATAGACACCATTCAAAATTATTTTCCACCTTTCCAAAAACGCCCATGGTGATTGACAAGTTCTCATATTCGTCAATCTCAAACATCACGTTCTCGTTGACATGTCAACCATCCTTGCTCCTCCTACCCCACTCCCCGTCATCTGGTCCCTCGAAGCACTGCGGGAGGCACAGACACACCCGCCTGCCGGTGATGCATAGACAATAAACGACCCTTCGGAAAGGATGGTGTCTAGTAGGAGCACACAAAATCACTCAAATTGTAATTTAGTAAATTTGAGATGCTGTCCATTGTCTTAGTCGTTTTCTGGGACATGGAAAAAAATTTCGAACTGTGTCTCTAGCCCAATTTTGACGGGTAAAAATGTGTCAGTTTGGGCCGGAGTGGCCGGAACCTCGCAGAGGAGGCACAGGCGGGCACAGGGGTCCTGCCTCCGGATGGCAGAAACAGCAGCCTCGGCAAACAAGGCAATGACCTCCCATTCATTTACTAACGCAGCGTGCAGTGCGGCAGGCACTGCTCGTCGCCCCCACACACCCTCCAGACCCAGGCCTCCAAAACCTCCCGAACGTATGTCTTCTCCGGGCCGATCCGGGCTGGATGGAGCTGGTGGAACTTTTCGTCTGTATAGCGCCCTCTTAATATTCCACAATGCTTTTGTCCGGCTGAAATTGACATCTTGGAGAAGTCGTGATTTTATCCAGGAAGAAGAACTTGACAGAGTGTCAGCGTCATTGGCGTTACGGGCGCACACACACATACACACTGCATGAAAACACATTTTGCAGTTACTGTACTGCCATGGGCATGCCAACCAGCATCAACGCAGCAGCCTGGTGGCAGCCTGGTGGCAGCCCGGCCGGGCCGGCGCGAGAAGCAGCCAAGCGACGCAATGTAAAACCCCGTGATATGCAAAGCGATTGATGTTAATCCGTGAAATATTATGGAGAAGCCGGGTCCAGCCGTGGCCGGCCGGGTCGGGGGGCCCGCCGTTGGCCCGCCGTGTCCAGAGGGGGCCCTGGCGGCACTGGGCTGCTGATCCCTCCCCGGCCCCCCGCCGCCCCCCACACCCCGCGCTGTGGAGAAACCGCGGCGGTCTGCCCTTTGAGGGGCTCCATGGGATCCGCGCCGGGGCTCCAGAGGAACTCCAGCGTGGCCGGGGGGCCCGCGGGGGCCGGCGCACTGGAAGTCTGGAGTAGCCCCGCTGCGTTTCGGGCACAGGCTGCCACCCAGCCAGAAGCATACCTGGCCCAATCGATGAGAAAGGATAAGAATTTCCGAAATCAGCAGCCAAACGCCGCGGGCGCCGTCCCGGAGCGGGAGCCGCCCTGCAGGTAGGCAACACGCCGGCAGCGGTGTCGAGCAGGTCGGGTGGTTGCCTACCCAGCCGGGGGCTCCGGCACAGCACATGCACGGAGCCTGCGGAGCCGCAGCCGGAGCGCGGAGCGCGGCGCGGTGTGTATCCAAAGCGCGATTTGTCTTGAGAGACATGACGGGTGATGGGAGTGGCTACTCCTTGTCCGCTCTTTCGCGGCCTACGGTTATGAGACCGGAGGCGCGCTCTCTGCATTGGATGCTGCGCGCATTTTCGGTCCACGAGAAAAAGGGAGGGAGGGGGCCGAAAAGTTGAATATAAACTGAGAGAGGAAGTGGGAGAGAGAGGGAGAGAGAGAGAGAGAGAGAGAGAGAGAGAGAGAGAGAGAGAGAGAGAGAGAGAGAGAGAGAGAGAGAGAGAGAGAGAGAGAGAGAGAGAGAGAGAGAGAGAGAGAGAGCTCTGAATATGATTATCCTGCCCCATCCTAGGAACGCAGCTCGATCGGAGAGGCGGTCGCAGCGGGGGCTCCTCCGGGCTCCTCCGGGCTCCTCCGGCTGCATGCTCCGGGCTCCGACGGCTCCGGCGGCTCCGGTGCGGACTTCTCCACGGGGCCCGGCCCGAGCTCCGGCTCCAGTACCGCCGACCCGTCTCTTGACACGCGGGTATTTTTCTTCAAAACCCAGATATTACGAGATTTGATCTGAGCGGCGGGAGGCGGTGTGCACGGCAAGACCGCAGGCTGCCCCGGCCGCAGTAGGGGAGCAGGTGGCCCCTCCCGGCCCCTCCCGGCCCCACCCCGTCCCACCGCCGCGTGGGAATGCAGTCGCTGCCCGGCCGGGGCGTTTGCAAAGACTGCGTTGACAATGCGCCCCGCAAGCGATCAGCGCACACAAACTCCAACTCCTGCCCCCTCAGGCTCCGATCCAATAAACCGCGCGCAGAGGTCCCAGCTCGCTTCCACTTACTCTTCTTGAATTTAGCAACTTAAAAACGTACAGTATTAGCCTCCTACTGTATTAGCCTCCTACTGTCAGAAAAATGCTGCTGAAATCAGCCAAAATGTTATTTTCGGACACTCGAAATGTCTCTGGGACTAATTTTTGTCCCGTGAAATATGTTTCGCTTTTAAAGCACAGCGTAACTTCGGGTCACTTTGAAACATAAATATTGCACTAATTGTACCTGGCATGACACAATTTGTCCTATAGGCCCCTATTCATGTTACAAATTGCCCCACAGTTCATGATGTGCATAAAAAAGAAAACATTTCATGGTTCAAAATAGTCCCATAGACATTTAGTGTGTACACATAACATTTTGTAGAATTTCGACTAAGATTTTGAAGCAGCCTCGATGACCATAGCGTCGTCGTACGCGGACACAGACAACAGCAACACCAATAAGGCATTCTGCACAGAGGCGGTCCCGGCGGGCGCAGCAGCGGCGCAGACCCCGCGGGGTTAGGAGTGCCCTATAATTCAGCGCGGAAGACGATCAGAGGCTTTATGGTTGGAGTGTTGCAGAAGGTGGATCCATCACCCCTAGGGCTCTGCAGTCCTGGAGCCCTGCGGTGGTAGCGGTGGCGGCGGCGGCGGCGTTCCCTTGTCCTGCGACTTTAACAACCGGTGCTGCTGCTGCTGCTGCTGCTGCTGCTGGCATTGCTGCCGCTGCTAAAAGTTTTCACGAGGCGACCGGCTCATTACCCGAAGGGCCGAGGCACGAGTGCGCATAAGAGCCGCAGTGCCGCAGCAGCCTGCGCCGAGCGCTGCGTGTGGCAAAGCAAACAGCGCTCACTTCCATTACAGAAATTTGAAAATGACAACACTTACCAATTATTTTCTATGTCGACAAACAACGTGACTGGGCCATTGAAACAGTATAATCGCAATAGGAATCCTCTGGGGAAGTGCGTCGGGAGCTTGACAGTTTGCTCCCTACCGCCCCCGAACTATCCACGTGCGCTGTGGTCGTTCCCTTAATTATAGTGATGATGAGGATTTTTCACAATTCTTTTTTCTTTTGCGAGAAGCTCAGCTTTCGTCTTAACACTGATTAGAGACAAGTCCAGTTCGTACAACGCACTGGTTTGCTAATTTCTTGCGTTGAACGGAGGTCCTACGAACCCGATAAACCAGTGCAGCGCTGACGTGTGAAGCGGCAGCAGCGATGATGGGATCCGAGACCATATTAATTACCTCCGACTGACCCCGACGTCAGGACTAAATGATAGTGAGGACATCACTGGCAGGATGACAAACATGTTGACTGCCGTGCCGGCACCCCGTGTCACCTGGCCCCGCCCGCCCCGAGGCCCGGCCCGCCCTGTCCGGCCCTCCGGTCCATCACGGCAGCACCTCCGGCAGCCGCCCCGCGTGCGCGCGCCCTGCCACGCCCCGCCACGCCCGGCACGTCAGCTATTCGGCAAATTACATGATGCATGGAGGTACCTTAGTCACAACACACACACACACACACTCACACCAACTGAAGCGTGTAACTTCATTAGAACGAACAATGGAATTGATGAGTCAGCACTTCATGGCAGCAGCCCTTTGCCTGCGCCTTGTGTGAGTGACCCCATTTTTGGGATGCGGCTGACTGACCGAGAGGCGCAGACTGGACGGCCAGGAGGGAAGAAAATCATTAACCTCGGAAGTAATGAGTTTCGATGTCCGCTGACGTTCGGCCGGACAAGCAGCAGCCGTCGTCATGCGCGGCTTTGACAGGGATCGTCGGGCAGCCGTCTCTAACCAGTTCCTGATCACAGGCAATCGCCACGAACGAGCCAGATGAAAGTGTCTGATGAGCAGAGAGCCCATGCAGAGTTTAGCCGCGCGAATATTGCGGGCCACGACGCTGCGTGGCACAATGCATGATGCATCTGGCAGCAGAGGGCAGCGGGCAGCACAGGCCAGGCGGGAAGCGGGCAGGCGGGGCGGATGGCTGGCTGGCTGGCTGACTGCCGGGCTGGCTGGCTGGCTGGCTGTGCCCCGCTGGCTGACGGGTTGCCGGACAGATGTTCGTCGAATCAAAAGCCAACAACACAAATTCGACTTTTGTATCGCTCCTTATATTCTATTCCGACATGACCTCCCCCGCCGGGCCTGCAGGGCCGACCCTTACCTGCGGCTGCGGCCCTCCTCGCCCCCGCCTACGCAACGCACCGGTCGGGTCGGACTCCTCCTCCTCCGCCTTCACAACGGCAGCAGTTGACTTTCCACATCTTTCCCCTCCGAAACATTTTCGGGTGCTTCTAGTGTGCGGCGGCAGCGGTAGCCCCCGTGTTCGTCACACACGGCGGCCTACCTGGCTGCTGGCTGCTGGTACCTGGTCCCAGGGTGCACCGGGGTCAGGCATCGAAAACAGACTCACACTCACACACGCACTCACACTCGCACTCACACTCACACTCACACACGCACTCACGATTCTCCCAGCCCGGCGGCCGGCTTTAAACGCTTTATACGCGCCGCGCACATCGGCGCACGTCGAATAATTACGTGCAAATGTGTCTGCGCCGCTGCCGCCGCCGCCGCCGCCGCTGCCCCGCTCAGCCAGCCAGGCCCTTTGCCCCGCGGCGTGGCGCGGCGCGGCGCACATATCTCACGTTTTCAATTTCCGCGCGCACCGCTGATTTATTTTTTCCCGCCATGTATTTCGGCCGGCCGGACGCCGTGTGGTTTTGCAGCTTTGCTCTTTGCTTTTGGCCGGCGGTGGGGTTGGCAGGGCTGCGGGTGGCAGGGGGCAGCAGGGGTGCGGCGGGGCGTGGTAGGGCGGGGCGGGGCGTGGCGAGGCGGGGCGGGCGGACGGGTCGGCCGGCGTGCCCCGGTCAGGCCCCCGTCCTGCCCGCCCCGGCACTGTATAGTAGCCAAAAGTTGAAGCCCATAACCGCACGACTGAATCGTGATGAATTTTTTTGGGAGCACTAAAACCGCGTGCGCGTTGCGCGCATGCGTGACAGCGGGGAGAAAAATACGCAGAATTAAAAAGCACGCCCCCGCGGCGAGACCCTTCTAATCGTTCTATATTTGTTTCTCAGGTTCGAGGCGGTGCCCGGCGGTACCCTCTGACGGGGACCGGGCCGGCCCGGGCCCGGGTCCTGCATGCTGCCTTTTGCCCCCTCCTGCGCGGCGGGGCGCGGCGCACAGCACGACGTAGCGAGGCCCCCGGCGGGTGGTCTACCCCCAGATCACACACGCCCCCCCCCCCCCCCCGTACCGGTCAGAGGTGAGGTGAAGGCGGCCTGGCCGTGGTGCTCCGGCAGGCCCTGCCCGCCCTGCCCATAGTGGCAACACAACGTGACGCTGGAAGCGAAGATGATCGTTCATTAAACTCGTGAAAATGGCACTCTCGTATGGCCGGGGAGCGGGCGAGGACGAAGCCGGGCGAAGCCGGGCGAAGCCTCCTCCTGCTCACCTCCTTCATGACGGCGGCCGGGGCCGGACCGGACCAGCAGCCTCATCTCGTCGCCGTGACAAATCGGCCGGTAATCCAAGCCCCGCATGTGTGAGGCGGGAAGGGTGGTCCTCGCGTCTCTCAGCTCCGCGTCCGTCTCGGTGCGGACCGGAGCCGGCCGGACCGGGGCCCGCGAGGGCGATAAGGCAGCGACACCAAACACCGAGCTTGTCGCGGCCTCACACCACACGGGCCGACGCCACGCGCATCTTCGCGCCCCTCCGCCCCCCGCCTTCCGCCCCCCGCTCCCCGCGGCCGTGAGATCGTACACGAGATTGGGGTCGTGACATGACGGATCGAACGCTGCACCGAGCGGAGCGGAGAGTCCACGCCGTCCTCGGCGCGCGTTTGTCCCCGCGTCGGCGGAATGCGCGTGCACTTCTCCCCACCTGCCCCGGACACCAGGACAGGTGCACGCGCCGCGCACGTCGCGGACGACGTCATGGTGGCCGTCAACATCAAGAGAGGCACCGCGTCCTGGAGGACGTCCACGTCGGCGTGTGCCCTATGCGGTGCCGATGATGACAAACAGGACGCCGCCGCCCACGCTTCACCGACCGGACGACGTCGTGGACCTCATCGCCGTGCGGAAGGACGTCCTCCCATCCTTGGCTCTGGCGGGACGTCATCGTCGCCGTCCGTAAGATGGCCGCCGCTGCAATATGGCCGGCCCGACTGGCCGGCCGGTGTGTTCCGTTCCCCCTTTCCCTCCCATTCCCCGCCGCGCTAGCTCGCAGCTAATAAGCCCGATCCCAGAGTCGTGCCCTGCCCACGGCTGTGCCCGGCCCTGCCGGCCCTCCCGGCCCCGGCCCTGCCCCCCCACCGGGCATGGCCGATACCGCCTGCCTGGGCAGGGCCCCGGCACGGCCGCCACGGCCCGGGGTACTGCTGTATCTGATGCGAGCCACGCAACGCGATACAGCGGCGTGGCGCGGCGTGGCGCGTCGAGTGGCGTGACTCAAGTCGAACCCTTCCCCCGGCCCCGGCCCCCCCGCCTGCCCCCTCGTCTTATGTGCCCCTGCGCTGCCGCCGCAATGGCGTGAAAAAGAAAATGGTATACAAGCGAATATAATGTGAATCATAGAGTGTGTTCGTGCGTGAGGAGTGTTATGTACGGAAGAAGAAGAAGAAGAAAAAGAAGAAGAAGAAGAAGAAGAAGAAGAAGAAGAAGAAGAAGAAGAAGAAGAAGAAGAAGAAGAAGAAGAAGAAGAAGAAGAAGAAGAAGACGAAGAGAGGACAAGGACGAGAGTAACCACAGCGTGAGTAGCGCCCGGAGGAGCATCTCTAGCACGCACCGCCGAGGGAATGTCACTTGGAATGGAATGTCGCCGAAAATTCCGCGCGATCGGCTCTTCTCTTCCTCTTCGCAATGCGCGCGCTCCCTTCTCCGCCGGCGCAGCGTTCTTTGCATTAAAGTTTCATTTGTGTTGTCATTCCTTCTTAGCGGGCGACAGTGTACTGCGGAGGGGGAGGAGAGCAAGGAGGAGGAGGAGGAGGAGGAGGAGGAAGAGGACGTAGGTACGCGGTGGCGCACAGAGATAGGACCCTGGAGAAGGACGTTCCCAGTCCTGACGGGCGGCGCGGTGTGGCGGCAGCGCGGCGCTGATGGGATGATCGATTCATTGATGCATCACCAATCACAGTCACGCTGACACGCTCCTCATCCAGCTTGTTGTTCCGCCATTTCACGGCCAGTCCCAATCCCGATATCCCCCCACGGCCCGGCCACGGCCCGGCCACGGCCCCCTCGATGCCCTGATTGAGGTCTCAAGCCTTTAGTGTTTTGACACTCTCTAATTGACATGTTTGTTGTGTGGCACGGCGGGAAGACGCGTCAATTGAAATCGAAACTGGGGCGTGGATAGATGGGTAGATGGGCGGATAGATAGATGGATAGTTGGATACCGTGGCGCATTAGTCACACAGAGAACACGTGTTAACGCCGTACCCGGTTCTCGTTTCAGTTGCGGCGTGTTGCCAATTCACATAAAGCGCGAGATAGTTATAGTACAGTACACGGTACACGCTAACGGCGCGCTCAGACAAATCACTTTTGTATTTAAAACGCAGCGAGATGGTATCGCGACGCACCTCGGCTAATAACGTATGTAACGTGCACGCGGTCTGGGGACGCGGCTCAGCGCTGGTGGCAGACCGGTGCGACGGACCGAGGCCGGGGCCCCGTCAGACCCGGCCCCCGCGCCGCCGCGCCGCCCCCGGCCCCGGACAGCCACACGGTCGCCGACCTCAGCTCGTTGATCTCGACGTGCAAAACGTTTGCCGACCGCACTTCGCAGGGCACCGCCGTACTCCGTACATACGTATCGGGAAATGGTATGGGGAGTCCTTGTAAGGGTTGATGAAAGCTGCTGCGAGACACCTGTATAACTGAGCCTAGCCGAGTCCCCCCCACAAATCACGCGCACGTCATCGGCGGCCTAATCCCCTCCCCGACGAGGCGGACATGATAAGACGAGGCTCGCGCAGCACAGCCTGCGTTTGGCGCGCGCCCCCCGCGGCGATCGGGGGCAGGGAAGTCGAATAGGGGATTTCGGCGAAGGTCCAAACCGGAAATGAAGAAGAAGTGAAGAAGAACATCAGCAGAAACAAAACGCGAGCATCATGAGGGTGAACGTAGCCGAGTGTACCTCCGCCACGGCGTCAGCCACGCGGAAAGTCAGAAAGGGACATATCATGAGCGCGAGCTAAGTCTCCAGAATTTTTAACGATGGTTCGTAGCTGACGCCGTTGGCGGAGATACTCTCTGCTACGGTAACCCACATGATACCCGTGTTTCGTTGTCGCTGATGTTCTTCTTGACGTCTTCATTTCCGGTTCGAACCTTCTCCGAAATACCCAATCTCTCATATCTCGCTTAGCCCGTACCGTGCCCGGCCGGACACAAAGTTGCAGGCAGCAAAGACTCCGTTCCTATTGGAAACGCGCGCGCTGCGTCGTCGTCGTCACGCCAACGATTTACGAGGCTATGAATCGTCGCGAGGAGGAGGTGTCACAACATTCGTCTCCAAACGGCGCGCGGCGGCCGGAGTCGGCCAGAGGCGGCCGGGGGATGAAAACCTCATGTCGCCGCATCGCATTCCCTCTCATAATGCCACGTGCTGGCGGATGTTTGTCGCGTGGTCCGGTTAGCGATCCTGCCGGGGCCGTGCGGGGTCGTGCCACCGCAGCCAGCGACTTGGAACAGCGTGGGATACAGTCTCTATACGGGCGTGATGAATAGGATCGCCATGATGATGGAGCAGCCAAAGCGGCATCGCTCTTCGATTGAGTCTTCTATCACTCCAGCTCTCTCTCTCTCTCTCTCTCTCTCTCTCTCTCTCTCTCTCTCTCTCTCTCTCTCTCGTACAATCTCAGCCTGTGCCTCATGTTTCCTTATTGCCGCGTGGGGCCATAAGTGGACATCCGCCGCCACGGACGTACGACCGTGTAATCTGCGCATAGTGACGCGGTAGACCCAGACCGGTAAACAAATGAGAGAGCAGATCTGGTGATAGCCCAGATGGTTCTGTTGTGTCGCGGCAGGCACGTGGTCACAAGGCGGTGTGCCGGGAATGCACCGCCGCCGTTCGCCAGGACGCGATGCGGCCCGGCAGATTCCGCGGAGCGCGCCGAGTCGATGGCGTTTCTGCGCGTTTTTGAGGTTAGGTGGAGACGTCATCCCACGCGGCCCGGCCGGCCTCGCACTCAGCATACGGCACCGCCGGGCCGGGCGTAAAGCCAGAGGCGGCCAGAGGCTGTTCAGGCCGCGGCCCAGGGGCACAGGCCTGACGTGGACAAATGAGGGCGCCTGCTGCCGACGGACCGGTCAATGATGTCGACTTGAAAGCGATCGCACGGCGCGCCCCCGCCGCCCGGCACGCCGCGTTCTGTTTCATATGACGCAACACTGGCGGCACCTGGCGGGAGACGTGCGTGGCTGCTGTTGTCAACCCCCGCCCGGAACACAACACAACACAGAGGCGGCCGCGGGATGCGGGGCTATTATCGCCTCTTAAACGTGTTTGCCGCCTCTAATGGGCCGCGGGCCCCGCCGGGGCAGCGGGGCGCGCGGCAACGGCAGTGACTTGCAGCACTGCACCGGGTATGCGATCAAAATCATTAAGTAGTGCGCTTTGTGTGCGATGATGTCCCGTCTGATGGGCCCCCAGTGATACGGCCGGGCCCGGGCCCCGTCCTGCGGCCCCAGCGGCCCCAGTGGCCCCAGCGGCCCCTAGTGGGAGTTGCTGCGCTGCGGCTTTACCGGGGCTTTGGCTGCTATTTGGCCGTCCAGACACGCGACTTCGCACAAAAAGACATTTTATAGAGGGACACCAATTCAGTGACCCCTCCCCCCCCCCCCCCGCTCATTCCCAAGTGCCTATTCCATCTTTGTGTGAGCAAACCGTTAGCGAATCTCGGAGACATAGTTGATTAAACGGTCCGCATTCTGCTGGTCGCTCCGAGACCGACCAGTCCGCGTCTCCCGCTTACCGCACGTCGGGATCATGCAGATAGACATTCCTACCTGTTACCCACTCCGCCTTGTGATAGCACTGACCGTTTAGTTTTTCCACCGCCCTGTCGATTAAGTCCGCATCCATTCTCGTTCGGTTTTAATTCCCGTGCTCCAAGCAGAAGCAAAGCAGCAGCAGCAGCAGCAGCAGCAGCAGCAGCCTGATATGCTGGGGCCCGCCGGGACCCGCCGGGAGGGAGGAAACTTCCGAACAGCCGCGCAGCCTACCACACGGCTCTGTAAATAACAACTATCATCGAAATGAGAAAATTATTACCTGCGTGTGTTTCACCTCTTTTGCTCCCAACGGCAATTAGATGGACTGACCAGCCAGGGATTGCCGCCTAATACCCGGGTGTGTGTGTAAGGGCTTAGCGTTTGGTGCCCCGCTGCCGGCCGCTGCCCGGCGGAGCCTTGGAGGCTTATGGACTGTGATATACACTGGCACACCGTCGCAATAGAGGCGCCGCACCGCCCGGAGCACTTGCTAGACACCGGACAATCGTTGCGTAAGTGTCCGAAAAATTATAACCTCGTTTTCCTCGGAGGGGGAAAAAGCTTCAGAAACTGTGGCAGTATGAGGTTATAAGTGCACAACCGTTTGCACGGACGGGACCGACGACCCATCGTGTCGTCATCCTTCATTCTTTCGAGAAAAACAAAAACGAAAACGAAGCAAAAAAGTTCATATTTTGACGCTTACAAATTAATTCGCAGCATGTTTATTATACAGTGGCCGGTTTGGGTCGGCCGCGTGTTCGCGATGCTTTGGCCGAAGGCTTTGGCCGACGGGGTGCCCGCCAGCAGATCTCTCTCCCGTCTTGCGGTCCTCGTGGAGCTGCGTGCATCATTTGTGTTCCTACTGTATAATTCCGGGAAGACGGAGCGCCTCGCGTCTCGGCGTATCGCAATAACACGGGTGTCGTTGGGCCGGGCCTGGCCGGACCTCCCGGACCGGACCACCGAGCGGACCATCATCATTATAAGGTGCACCGGCACGGCTTTTTGCCGTGCAGCGCTTCAAGTTCCTGGTTTAGCCGGACATATATGACTTCTCTTTTTGTGCACTTCAATTTCCCACTTTGCGCAGCATGGAACAGACAGTCTGTGACCTTCTTCTTTTTTCTTCTTCATAAAGTTGTTCCTTTTTGGAAAGAGGAAATTCGTGTGTGATACATGCACAGGTGCGAGTGTCACCCCGTCTGCCCCGCCCACTTTCCTCGCAACGTCGCGCGCTCCTCCGGTATAATTTATAGGCGACCCGGGAGGGAGGGAGATTTTCTTCTCGTGAACGAAACGAAACCTTTTAATTTCATAACACACACTCACACACACACAAACGCACGCACACACTCACACAGACCGCGCCAATGTAAAAATTGACACTTTTTTCCTCCACTCTTTTATATCGCCCCACTCCCTTGTTTGGTGCGGGTCACATTGGTCACATTCACATCCTCCCCATTGAATCCGATCTCTCCCGCCGAGTCAGTCAGGCTCACACAGAGCGAGAAAGAATCTCGACTCCTCCCTTTTTACTTTTTCTTTCCCCTCCCCACCTTCTCTACCCGCATTTTTAATTTGAAGTTTTGGAAGGTGACGGAAAAGGTGCGTCTGTGTGTCGGGATGAGAGAGATTCCTGAGTCCGGGGGACTGGGACTGCTGCACCTGCGGACCAGAGTCGGACACGGCATTTACCTGAGGGGGGAGTGGGCGGCGGCGGCGGCGGCGGTGTGTGTGTGTGTGTGTGTGTGTGTGTGTGTGTGTGTGTGTGTGTGTGTGAGTGAGTGTGTGTGAGATAGAGAGAGAGAGAGAGAGAGGGGGGGGGGGAGAAGCACCGAGTTGAGCTAGACTGAAAAGGACCCTGATTAAGCCGATTAACTCTTTGACAGAACGAGTCAAGGAGTCAACTGGAAAGCTCTGCGGCGGGGGGCACCCAGCCAGAGCCGCCGCTCTCACAGCGATAACTCGATGGCCCACCCGCAGCTGATGTGCGAATCCCACACGACTGAGTCAGTTACAGTTCGGAAGTTGTAAACAAACTGTGTCGCACACGTTAGATCTCGGAACCCAAAAAATAAAATAAAATAGGACCAAGTTTTTTTTAAGCCCGCTTGATGTTGTGAGATGAGCCATGTCACTCGGCCAGCTCTACTCCCACTGCAGGTTTGACCCACCGCGGTCGCCATGGACGACGGCGCTTATAACTCCTCTGCACATGAAGAGGACATGGGGAACAATCGCAGCCCGGCATGGCCCGGCCGTGTCGGTGAAGAAATCCCGAGGAAATAGTTTATGTTCTAATCCCACGGACAACAACAACTTTCCCTTGCAGCACTTGGATCCATCCATCAAAACACTAGGGACGGCGTCCAACGCGGGGGCCACGCCGCGCTGCACCGCGATGCGCCGCGCCCGAACAAGCCCCACCGCCCAGCAGTCCACGCAGCATCTCAAAAAGTTCATCTCATTGGTGACTTTCTTTTGTGACTTTTGCCTCTCGGCTGGCGGCGGCGCGTCGTCCGTCCTCCGTCTCGTCCATCCCGGCCGGGGTCCGCCCGGGTCCGGCAGGGGCCGGCAGGGGCCGGGCCCGCGTAGGTGCCGGGCTGGAATGTGTATCGGCCCGGACAATCTCTTTGGATTCGTTTCCGAGATAAACTGTATTTATTACGTCCAAGGGGAACAACAATTTTTCCCCTCCTCCGAGGATTTTTGTTTATTGCGGCCGACACATTTTGTCACCCAAAGTTTTGCGGCCTGCTGCCCTCGGCCGCCCCCGCGCCGCCGCGCGCGCCGGAATCAAGAGACTTACGGGATCGATAGAGGAATTTGTGGGACAGGTCGTAATGTGATGGCCTGCTGCTGCTGCTGCTGCCGCCGCCGCCGCCGCTGCTGCTGCTGCTGCTGCTGCCGCTGCTGCTGCTGTTGCTGCGGACGGAGTCCTTTTTATCGCCGTCTGCACACCATGCTGCCGGATAAACGCTCGAAACGCCACGAAGCAACTCAATGGTAAATGCCTTTTGCAGACCTGCTCAAATTTGGGCGATGCTCATGACTTTTTCATTCTGAGTGACGAAGACATGATTCAAAACCGACCGGAAAGAAGTCAGAAATACATATGTTTTATACCTCGTGTCGGGGGAGCCGATCGACGTGTCCCTGCAGACGGCAGTTCTGTTCTCTCTAGTGATTCCCTGAACATGATTCACCTCTGCCCGCGTCTCGTCAGCCGACCCCAGTCCGGCCGCCCCGCCCCGCCCCGCCCGGTCACGCCCTCTCCCCGCGCCCGCCCGCCCGCCTGTAAGGCCGCCGTCCAGACCTTCCAGGCCGACAGTAAATCGAATCCAGTTCAAAGGCAAAACGAACACGAAATAATGTTGCTCCATCGTAAAAAGGCGCATACGCGCGCTGGTGCTGCTGCTGAGATTTTAATGCCCCTATCTCTCATTTGTATGATATCCACCGGCTCACGTATTCCCACAGTATAAAATACAGTCGCTCCTCATTTGTCAGGACAGTCCCCGGGCCGGGCTGGGCCGGGCCGCGCTGGGCTCCGCACCGCACAGCCTGTCCAGGTCTTTATGTGGTGTCGTCAATGTTTTCGGGGAAAGTAATGCTTTAGGACCTTTCCGGGGAATCCTTCTCGTTAAAGAGATATACTTCGTGTCCTGCCGGGGTGTTCGCGAGGGGCGTGGCTCGTTGCCGTCGTCCACCTTTTTCTCTCTTTTTTTTTTTCGCGAAGGAGGATGATGGACGCGCGCAGAGAAAATAGACAACCCCCTCGGAACCCCAACTACGATTCTCAGCGCACCGAAATGAAGGTGGTTGCGGTGACAGCACTTGCTGACAGGGCGTCTGGTCTGGCCGGGTCTGGCCCGCGCCTTGCCGCGTCTGCCGCGCTGCTTGCAGTGTGGTGGCCTTCCTCGCCGCGTTGCGCGCATCACACCTTGGGTAGTTGGTTCCATATTGTGTGCGCCGGTCCCCGCCGGTCCCCGCCGGTCCCCGCCGGTCCCCGCCGGTCCCCGCCGGTCCCCGCCGGTCCCCGCCGGACCCCACCGGACCCCGCCGGTCCCTTCTCCCTTCCCTTTTCCCTCCTCCATGCCTGTTTTCTCTCTGCATCTCGCTCGCTGCCCCCCGCCCTCCCCCTCCCCGCCCCCCGCCGGCCCCCACCACCCCGTGTGCCGTCGCGGGCACACACATTGGGAACAAATTACGAGCTACGGCGCTCCGTCCAATCTTCATAAGTCTTTGGAGAGGCGGAGGAGGGAGAGGAGGGAAGGGGCGGAGTGAAGGTGGAGCCCACACCGCAGCCACCAGCCTCTCTCCCCTTCCCTGTCAGGATGTGGGGCTGGGCTGGACTCAGTCTGGACGATCCCGCGCGGGTCCTGCTGTGGGTCCTGTGTGTGCGTGTGCGTGCGAGCGTGTGTGTGTGTGTGTGTGTGTGTGTGTGTGTGTGTGTGAAATTCCTTCCGAAATCGATTCGTTAGGTTTGCGCGGGCCGAGCGCGCGGCTGCCCGGCCCGGTCGGCGAGTCCGTCATCCGCGGTGCCAAAGCCGGCTCGCTGTCCCCGCCGCCGTGGTGGGCAGCAGACCCCGGGCCGGGCCGGGCCGGGCCGGCAGCACCAGGCGCCCGCCGTGGGCGTTCGGCGGGCTGGCGGTGGCCGACGCTGCCCACCGAGCGCCGCCCCGTCGAAAGCCAAGTGAACCACGGAAACGATATCCAAAACGTTTTGTCCCGCGGGGCGTGGCGGGGGGCGGCGCGGGGGCCGCGCGCACTGGGTACGGCGGGACCACCCGGCGAGGTATCCAGTCCCGATGAGCTTGAGGCCCGCACTGGCAGCCGCCCTGCCGTCCCCAGGCCCCCGCAGCCCCCGCGGCCCCCGCGGCCCCCGCGGCCCCCGCACTGCCTGGCCAGACCAAGCCTGTTAAATCATAACGCACTTACATATGCCTATCAAAGAGATGCGAGCGCGGCTTTTGAATCGGTTTTCGGTCCTTGAATGAAGCCTGCGAGGGCGTATGCACGTCTGTGTGTGTGTGTGTGTGTGTGTGTGTGTGTGTGTGTGTGTGTGTGTGTACTCGCCGGGTATTTTCTGGGCGGGCCGGCCGGACGCGCGCGACGGGAGGGAAGGAAACCAGCACGCCACGCCACGCCACGGCAGAGTGAGTGGAATTCGAGGGGAGTGGTTTTACATCAAAGCCCACGGCGCGGGCAGTAGCCGTGGTGTTGTGGTGGATGGGTGTGGTTCCGGACTAACTGACCGGACGGGGTTGAGGGAGGGAGAGAGGGAGGGAGAAAGGGAGAGAGAGAGGGAGGGAGAGAGGGAGGAGGGAGGGAGGGAGTGTCAAGTCTCGGTGTGGGGGGCGCGGGGCGTCCGTACTCGATAGCACTTCGAAGTGACAAAAATAAAAAAGGAAACTTTCAGTTCATTTTCACATTTATTCCCCGTGCGGCGAGCAGTTTCCCGATCTTCAATCTCTGACTGCGATCGCTGCAGTAGCGAAAACACTCATGCTGCGGCTGCGGCCGTGCAGGGCTGCAGCGGCTGCAGGGCCATCGATCGTAAGCAGACTATCGCCACGCGATGCGCTCCGAGATACGCATTTATACGATCTGGCGTCGTCGGTCCCGGCCGGGGCTAGCCGGGGCCGGCTTGGCTCCTCAACAGGCTGCCGGCACTGCCGGTGTATACGGGGCCCGATATGGGACCCGATATGGAGCCCCGATGGGGCCGAATTGGCCGTTCGGGGTCGTAAGAACATCGTAAAAGCGGAGCGGGCCGCGGACGTATGTCGCGCAAATGTGTCGTTGCAGCCAATAATTCCGACCATCATCGTCCGGCGAAACGAGCAGAGAGCACCCGGAATATTAGTTTCCTTTCACTTTTATTCCGCATGCCCCCCTCTATACGCGGGGATCTTTTTTTTTCTCTCCTTTTTTTTTATTATTTCATTTTTATGATTCTTGCTTATTCCGTTTTCGTCGTTTTATCCACGCACGGCGCGACGAGCCCCAGCATGCGGTGGGTGCGTGAGATCTGCGTGCGGAAAGAAAGTTTACAAAAGTCGTCTCTTCTGAATGCCAATCTGCCGCTAGTATGGATCGCGGCCTGTTTCTCAACGCCCCCGCGAAAGTGTTGTTTGTTTCCTCGGTCCCGCCGCGGTCCCGACGCGGCGCCCATCAAATCGAGACCTTATCACCCAAGGACTCGGCTTGCTTTTCGTCTGCGATCGAGGTGCCACACGCATCCGAGCGGCGGCTGGGCTGGGCTGGCCAGTCCCGGACCAGCAGTAGTAGCGGCATTGCGGCTGCACATGGCGCATGTGTGTGTGAGTGTGTGTGTGTGTGTGTGTGTGTTTGTGAGTGTGTGCCCCCTCCGAGTTTGTTTTCTTACCGATTAAAAGCATCCGTCTCACGTCGGTGTGTCCGCGGGAGGTATACCCTCCGGCACCACCACATACCGCGTACCCCGCGCTGTGTGCCCTCCGCCCATGGGACCTGTGTGTGTGTGTGTGTGTGTGTGTGTGTGTGTGTGTGTGTGTGTGTGTGTGTGTGTGCGCGTGCAAAGTGAGCGCGATCCAGCCTGAAAAGTTGACTGAATAGATTTCATACGCAACGTTTGTGTTTGCAGGAGCAGAAAAAAAGGAGCGCTGTCAGGATTGCCACCCATGGGCCGCACGGAGAGCACGCACGCAGCACGCACACAACAACCGCCCCATCAGTGGCAGCCATCTTGTCTGCGTTCATCGGAGCGGCGGAATCTATCGCGGAAGGAAAGGGCGGCGAGAAGGAATGCAAAAGGCAGGCAGGCGGGTGACTCGGCTGGGCTGGGCTGGGCGGGTCAGCGGGCAGCGGGCAGCACTCGTACGCGTTGTCGTCACCTTGCTGGACAACGAGGCGGACACCGCTGCCGCCGCTGCCGCCGCTGCCGCCGCCTCACCGCCCCGCCGCAGTGTGCCGCGCTCCGCTCCGCAGAGGCCGCAGAACACATCAGATACAACCCGAGGCGCGCTCACCATCATTACGCGACGCGCGACCAGCAGGAATTAATTGGAGGTAGGTGGCCCGGCGGGGCTCGGCCCCTCAGGCTCCCCCTCAGGTCCGCTCGGAGAACAGAGAACTTCGACACTGATGCAAATTCTTGTCCGAATAAAGGGTATACGTCTTCGGAGCAGAGAGATGCTGTCCCAGGAGGGAAAAAAATCGAATTAAATCGCAACTATTTATTATTACCCGCCGGAGCTATATACTATGTTCGTAGTTTTGTAACAAACTCATATTTCTGGTAATGAAACGTCTAAACGATGTTCTAGTTCATCTAGTATAGCAAGGATGTGCAGCTGTTACGTAGAAAAACGCATCGACACAAAGGAATTTAACAAAATACCCGTATGTTACCTATGTTTCCACGTAATTCCGTAACTTCCGTAAGATTGAATTTTACCGGTATTTTTGAATCCCTAGATTCCACTTAAAAACTGGGGCAAGGGATAGGGTAGACCAGCCCCCAAGACTCGGCCGCGTAACGGGACTGCCTACCCTTCAGGCGCTCATCTCGCCCAGCCAGCAGGAGCCGACCTCAGGGGTGAGGTAGGCCGTCCCGCTCGGCAGGGGTGTGTAACGGGACTGCCTACCCTTCAGGCGCTCCTCTCGCCCAGCCAGCAGGAGCCGACCTCAGGGGTGAGGTAGGCCGTCCCGCTCGGCACCGTTGTGTAACGGGACTGCCGACCCTTCAGGCGCTCATCTCGCCCAGCCAGCAGGAGCCGACCTCAGGGGTGAGGTAGGCCGTCCCGCTCGGCAGGGGTGTGTAACGGGACTGCCTACCCTTCAGGCGCTCCTCTCGCCCAGCCAGCAGGAGCCGACCTCAGGGGTGAGGTAGACCGTCCCGCTCGGCACCGTTGTGTAACGGGACTGCCGACCCTTCAGGCGTTTTCCAATCCCAGCGTCTCCGAATCTACTCGCCGCGATGCTGCGATGTTCGCCGACACTGCATCGGCGTGCCCACATCCATCCGGGGCTTTAAGCGCTTTGCACAAAATACTACTCGCTGTTTGTTTGGCCGCCATAAAGCAGGCGAGGGATTAGTGTCAAGCCCCGTGTATGTGTGTGTCTGTGTGTGGGTGTGTGCGCGTGCGCGGAACGCGCTCTGGGCTTCTTGGCGCTAACTGGAACGTGAGGAACGATCTGGTGCCGAGTTTGTTGTCGGACTGATCCGTTTCGGCATCGCGAGACGCAGCCCAGAGCCCCCCGAAGCGGCGCACCGCAGCCGCGAGCACTTCTCCGTCAATCAGCACGCGGCGGCCACGCGGCGGCCACACGGGTCACGTGACGTGATCAGCGAATCAACACGTAGGAGAGGCGGCGTCCGCTGGCTGTGTCCTGCAGAGGCGGCGGTGCAGGGGCACCGGCGTGAGCGTCGTGTCGTATGTCTGTCCGTCCGTCTGTTTTTCGCCTGTTCGTCGTGCCCGACTGTCCGGGAGCGTTGCTCTCAACGTTCGGACATGCGACGTGTATACGTGTGCGCTGATCGGCAAGGACCCCGTCTCTCTCTCTCTCTCTCTCTCTCTCTCTCTCTCTCTCTCTCTCTCTCTCTCTCTCTCTCTCTCTCTCTCTCTCTCTCTCTCTCTCTCTCTCTCTCTCGTCTCTCTCTCTCTCTCTCTCTCTCTTCCCTTCCCTCCCTCATTCCCTCATGCGTCCTCGATAATTTACAGGCCGCACTGCCCCCGGCACCCCGCTGGGGCCCACCGGAGCCCCACCAGTACCGGGGCCCAACCAGGGCCCGCCGAGCTGCGCCCCGGGGGCCACGGGTCTCTCTCTCTCTCTCTCTCTCTCTCTCTCTCTCTCTCTCTCTCTCTCTCTCTCTCTGTCTCGCCGTCTCTCTCCCTCTCCTCTTCCATTTAATACTTTTCTTCCCCCTTCCCCCTGACCAAATGTGATATAAAACGAGTATGTATCGGCGCAGGGGTTACCGCGTCGGCAGTTCTCCGTCACGTTGTCACGTCGTAACGCCACCAGCGGAGAAGCTTTACCGGCCATCGCACCTGCATACGACGCTTTTGTGTTCAAAATGTTCCGGCCTCATCCACGGAGATAGAAGAGAACGAGTGATATGGATTCTCGTCACAGAATACGCTCTCAGAAAAATCGAATCAAATGGATACTGAGAAAATCAGCATGACGATTTGGATCGGAGCTTGGGTGATTTTTGGCTCCGAATCGAAATTTCAGTCTCGTCGATGTTCTTTTTAGTCGAGTTTGTTTTATTTTTCAGAGAGTGAGAGGCAGGCGAGTTTTGATTAACCACCGGCAGCCGGCTCCTGGAGTCTCCAGCGGCCCCGGAGGAGGCTCCAGCCGGCTCCGGAGGAGGGCGTGGCCGCGGCGCTGGCGGCAGGGCACGGCTGCTCGCAGCCTGGAACGAGCGCCGGAGCGACTTGAGCGCACCGGGCTGAAAGCTGATTGGTGCGATTGATTTAGAGCGCAGCGCGCAGGGCGGAATCCACGGGGATGTTAGCGGAGCATCCTGTCGCTGCGGGCCTCGCGTTGCAATCGTGACGTGTGATCGCCGACGGAGAGGGGAGGAGATATGTGCCACTAGCTGCCACCGAATATCGCGCGAGGCCATGAGAGCATAGCGGGCATCCAGGACTGGCTCCTCCGCCGACCGCCGGCCCGGGGCCCGGCCTGGGGCCCCCGACGGCCCAGGGGGGTCATCAGAGCCTGGTGAGCTCGCTGGGGGCGAGATTCGACGCGGTACTGCCCCCCCCCCCCCCGCTGCTGATGCGTAGAGTACTCCGGGCGCCCCGGTAGGCCACGACGACGCCACCTGAGAGCTGCCCGGCCCGGCCCAGCGTCGCTACAAAGTTCTCACGGCCTCTCTACTCCGCGCGCCACACTGTTAGCAAAGATAGTCCAAAAAACTCCAAGGAACAACATGTGAAAGATTAATGTTGTTGGAAAGAAAGTGTAAAACTAAAATATCTTGTTACTTTATTTTTTAATCAACGGAAAATTTCCTACTCGAGTAAAAATTTTATGAAGCTGTAGAAGACAACGAAAGAGCAAAAAAATGAAAAAGAAAATTGAGAAAAGGCGTCGGAAAACAAAAGTGGCGCACGAAAATCCCCTTCTCGCAGCGCGCGCGCCATTGCTGTTTTACCTGCCACCGAAGAGGCGGCCGGGATTATTTGTGGGTGGGAATGGCGTCCGAGGGCCGGCGGGCCGGCAACAAACACGACACGGGCGCGGCAGCGCGGCTGGAAGGGTTTCCAGGTTGAGGCTAGTCCGTGCGAATTCAGGGGAGGATTCCGCCCGGTGTGGGGGCGGCGTGGAGGCGGGGCGGGGCCGGCGGAGTGACAGAGGCGAACTGGGTGGGAGTGCCGCCGTGTCGCTGTGCCGCTACCCCTTTCCCTCAGCTGGCCCCGCCGTGCCGTGCTGTGCCGTGCCGTGCTGTGCCGGGGACCGGCCCCGCCTCCGGTGCCTCCGGTGCCACCAGTGCCTCCGGTGCCTCTGGGTCCCGATGACAGCAGTACAGCGGGGAGAAGGCCTGAGGCCTGCTGAGCGTCCTAGGGGTGGAGTAGGCGATGTTTATGCTGCGAGAGTTGCAGGTGGCGGCTGCGGGGCTTACAGCACCGTCCCCTCCCCCTCCCTTACCCCGGCCCGTCATGTGACAGCGGATTTCATTTCTCGCCCTCCGCGGCAGGCTGCGCACGAAAGCAGCAGCGGCAGCGGGCAGCCACCCCGACACATTAGCCGGGGCAAGCGCAGTGCACCCCCGGAGGCAGCCGCACAGCCTTCATGTTATGTGATGGCGCGCACCTCATCACGGTACGCCACCTCCATCAAGTATGTAATAATCTTCAATAGTGGCCGCTGCAGCCGCTTCGCCGCCGCCTGGAAATGGCCAGGCACCGCCGGAGCGCGCAAAAGAGAAGAAGAAGTCAACTGGCAACGTGCTTCAGCGGCGTGTGTGTGCGGAATTCCTAATTCGGCCGTATGCAGTGCCGCGCGCGCGGGGTGTACATTTCTCGTCGACTTTATATCTGGGAATAACATATTTATTATGCGTGTGTCCGCGCTCCCCAAACCCTCGGCTTCGGTGTGCCGCGGTGTGGTGTGAAACAAACAAAACGAGTGTAGGTGAGGTTCAGTCACACGGACCGGGACCGGGCGAGCGCGTACCGGACCGGCAGTCCTAGGCTTTGGCGTCCGCCGCGTTGTCATCCACAGAAATAGGCCATTAGTTAGGTAATGTGCTGAAGCGATGATCCAATGATACCGGTTGGAATGCCTGGCGATGCCGGGGCCGTAGGCATGCCCCCCCCCCCCCCCCCCCCCCGCTGGCACGCCGCCGCCGCAGCGCGGATCGGGCGGGAACAAGTGAAAAATTGAAATGTGGCCGCGGGACGTGTCGACGAGGCGGATATACCGGACGGCGGCCGGACGGCGGCCGGACCCCCCGGGGACTCGCGGCACGGCTGGCCGATAGCATACTGGCCGAAAATGGGTCTCCCTGTCAGAAAAATAAAACCACAAAAAATGCACTAGACTACACATTTTTCGATTTAAGTTGATTTTTTTAAAACTCAAAACCGACCTACCAAAACTATAAACTTGAACGGGATTTTTTGGGGGTGTTTGTTTGTGTGTGTATGTGTGTGTATGTGTGTGTGTGGGGGGGGGGGGGGGACTTGGGAAATCTTGGACTACAGCATCGCGGGAACCGTTTCTGGGATGTTGAGGAATGACCCCACAGCGAAACCCTGCGCCCGGGACGTCTCGGGTTGGGACTGCTTCCCTAAAATAGTCGCGATAAACAGATGAGACAAGCCGAGCCGACGCAGCCAGTGGTGTCGTGTGCGCCGGTGTGCGCAACACTTGCCGAGTGTGTCCGTGTCGAGGCATTAGTCGCGTCTATCCAAGTCATCAAATTGTCCTTGAACGTCTCGTCGACGACGAGGCTATGTCGCGCGGAGCGTCGTCGCGTGTGTGGGTTGGATAATCAAGGAATTACTGGAAATGACGAGACGACCGGGCTGAGGCTCCAGCGGACGCTCCAGCCGCGGCTCCAGTAGGCGCCAGCGCGCGTGTGTGGTACCAGCGGAGATCCCCCGCAGAGAACGAGCGTGTCCCGCCTCTCGGACAGGCGGGGGCCAGCGAACCGGTGATGCCTGCAGGACAGAGATCCCGCAGGACACCCTGAAGCCCTGTACTCTGGCTCGCGCGCACTGCGGGGGAAAAAATAGGGGTCGCAGAGAATTGAATCCGGACACACCATCATAGCGGTACCAGAGGGGGTACTCCACTTCGCGTGTACCTCCCTGTCGCTTCTTCTTACACGCCGCGCGACGTTGGCGTTTGCTCGCTCGGGGTACGGTCCCTGCTAGGGCCCTCTAGGGCCCTTCTAGCAGGGTCCCTCTAGGGTCCCTCTAGGGTCCCTCTAGGGTCCCTCTAGGGTTCCCCGGGCTGGCCTGATAGTCTCAGGCCAGCGCTTGACCGCCGGAACAACACACGCCGCGCCACACAGCAGAAGCTGCCTGCTGCCTCTGTAGCTGCAGGAGAGATACGGATCTCCAATTATACGAAATGTGCGGCGGCGGCCAGGGAAGGGTGTTCCTGCGCCTGGCCTCGGCTGTGCCCCGGAGGAGCGCACGGTGGCGGACGGGGGCGGACGGGGGGCGGACGGGGCGGAGAGGGTGGGGCTTGCATCTAGGTTGCCTACCTCGCCAGGACGATGTCACACGGAAAAGTACAGAAATCAATTATTGGGTTGACAAAATAACCTAACCTTTTCATCTTAACCTTAGCAACCTAACCTAACCAAACGCTTCTAAAAAGCCAGTCAAAGTGACTACATTAAAGATATTTTCTGAGGACATGAGGCGTGGTCTTAATATTTTCACAGATGAGAATTCCTTCAAAATTCCCACCGGGCTTTGGGCGGCTATATGGGAGTCATTTTCTCGCCCTGCTACCATATTCTATCCTCGATCAATCCCATCATGCACACCGTATTTTCGTTTTCTATCCCCACGTACGTGTGATATATATGTATATACCGGGTGGCGCTAAGGCCTATGAGGCACACGCCAGCTGCACGGGGAGACCCTGACGACCCCTGCGCGCCGCTCCGCCGCTCGGCCCCACGCCGCGCCACCCTCGCAGACACACACCCCCACCCCCTCTCCCCCCTCTCTCTCCCCCCAAAGTTTCATAAATCAGTCCCCTTTCCCGGTTGCGTGGAAACAGCGCACGGAGCGTGCCGAGTTGCCCTGCCAGGAGGAGGGAGGGAGGGAGAGGGTGGGCGGCCTGCGCGGGGGAGGGAAGGACGAATAACAGGGAAAGGGAGAACGGGAGTAAGTGACAGGAGCGGGACATGGGTTTAATGCTGGGGGAGGAAGAAGTTGAAGATACAACAGAACAACAATTTAGGGGAAAATTCCCCATCCTGCCTCTGTATCTCCCGCTGCTATTGCCGCACGCTAGGCCCCGCCACGCCCCGCCACGCACCGCCACTGCTGCTTGCGCTGTTGCTACAGTGTAGTACGAGACAAGACCCTCTCCGCCTTCGTCTTCTCCGTCTCGCCTACCCTGTCCCATGATTGTGCCGTGTCAGGGCGAAGACTAGCAAATTAAAATTAAAACAGTTTTGGAATTCCCGCACGACGGCGCCGCCCTGCCCATCCCTTGTACAAGCAGCGGGGCACTGAGCCAGCGGCCCCTGTTAGCGCCAGCGCGTAAAGTCGCACACAAAACGTCGACACAATTAAAATTTTACCAACAGGAAAGAGGCGGTTGGAATCAGAATATCTACACAAAAATCACAAAATTTTGCGCTATTCAGGTGTTCCAGTTTCAGTTTGGCAATAAAATACTGAAAAATGTTTTACTCTGGACATCGCTGTCACGCCATTTCAATATCCCAACAACGCTGGCATGGGGCGGTGCACGGCTTATGCGGGGCTAGACCAGAAGAGAAACATACGCATTAAGGTGTAGGCTGTGGGGGGGGGGGCTGCACCACACATGCAGAGCACGGCGGCGTATACGGTAACCAGAGGCACAGAGTAATTACGGTAACTGAGGGGCGTTGTTTTGACTGTGCAGCAGCGGGATGGAGTGTAGCGGGGTGGGCCGGGCCGGGCCGGGCGGTGGTGGTGGCAGAGGGGGGCTGGGCTGCCGCTATGCGACACCGGTGGCCACACAATTTCCTCCTGCACCCTACCCTCCCCTCTCCTAGCAGGAAATGGGCCGAAAGTTGTACACAACAATCACATTCTTTTTTTTTATTCCTCCGGCCACGGCCTTTTTCGGCATCCGTCCTCCGCAACTGGCGGCGGCGGCGGCGGCGGCGGTTCTCGAGAACCTCTCACTTTCCTTGCGACGCTGCCGCCGCGCCTTCTTCCCGGCTGATAAAGCACCGGGAGGCGGGAGGCGCTGAGACGGCGCTGAGACGGCGCTGTCGGCGGGGGGTATATTCCTTGTTGCGCGCGTCGCCGCTGTCCGTCCTTGGGCCGTGCCGTCACGACGTCAGATGGCAGCACCTGCAGTCGCTACTACTTGTCGCTGCCTCACGACGCCTCTCAAGTCTTTCCCGCCCCGCGCCTCTGGCCGCAGACAAAATGGCGACTGCGCGTGTCTCTGCTCACAGACGCATATCACACAGTTTTATATTCAGCGGGTCGTTGTGCGTCAGCGCGCGCGCGCACCGAGTGCGATGCGACACGCCGTTTTATCATAATCACGAGTTGGCAGCGAGCAAAGCGAGTGCAAACAACTCGGGGAGGGCCAGGCCAGGCCTGGGGGCCGTCAGGACGCGGGCCCTTGCCACCTGTCGTGCGCACGAGTGACATCGTCGTACATATTCGGGTTCGCGAATCGATTGTCACAGTCGGGATCTCTGCCGTCAGTGGCAGGTATCGCCGAGGTTTACGTTCAGAGTCGGACAGCCTGGGAATGTTTTTCACGTGACTCTGCAGCGTAGTCACCATGCGCCTCTTCCGCCAGTCACTGAAGTATACGTCCAAATCGACTCCTGCGTTTACACCGCGACTGGAGACTCCGAGCGCCTGCGAATGCCAGGGTAGTCCAGCCCGCACGACATCCGTGCATGCACAAGTGGCGGTTGCCTACCCAACAGGCGCCAAAGATGCGCGCAGGCTTCTTCCTAGACAGTCCGAACTTGGTTTGCCTCCTTGCGACAGGCAATATCGGACGTACTATGGCTCCCTGTTCTCAGGACGGTCGCGGTGAGGCATAGACGAGTTTCGGTGCGCCTTCGTAGGTAGCGGAGCTGATCCTACTTTCTCATATCCTCGCCATGCCGTTCGAAGGAGGTAAACGGCGCGGGTCTCGGGGCCCGGTCGCACACGGCCAATCAGGGCACGCCCCTCCGGGACGGACACGCCTCGACAGCCAATGAGCTGCGCGGAGGCGGGCGTTGCGTGCCGAGAAGTGGCGCGCTACCCTGCTGCTACCCCAACCCCTCTAATTAGAGCAGCGCTTTTCCACCGCCGCGACACGCCACCGCACGGCCATTTCCATCCCTCTCTCTCTCTCTCTCTCTCTCTCTCTCTCTCTCTCTCTCTCTCTCTCTCTCTCTCTCTCTCTCTCTCTCTCTCTCTTTCTCTCGCACCAGCCCAGTACGCACTCGCGCTCTCGCTCGCACTCGCCCAGAAAAAGTAATATCCGTAAGTGTGTCAGCCGAGCTTTTACACTATGTTGGACACGATGCCGTCAGATTAGATTTTTTCCATTTGTCCAAAAGTACGGGCTTTGCGGCACAGTCGCCAGCGGCCGCTGCAGCGGGAATATGAATGACTCCCACAGGAAAGGTGAAGCAGCCTAATTCTCGCGTTCAAGCGGCATTTTCGGCATTTTCATTTCCAACGGAAGGTCACGGTCCTTGTTTGGAGACCACGTTTCGACGCGGTAAACGGACTGCTTCCAGACCCCCCCCCCCCCCCCCCCTCTTCCTGGAAGGCAGGCTAGCCTCAGCCCCCTCTGACATGCGTTCAAACGGGCGTCCGTGTGAAATGCATATCTGCACTTATTTTTGTACACGCTCATTAATGCAGCGCTCTGTATTTGCATAATAATTGGCCCCGCCACCATCGCGGAAACTCGCCGGACCTCGGACTCCCCCGTCGCACCACCTTCAGCCCCCTCCTCCAATGTGCCCGTATCCTATATACAGTATCGCGAGGAGCGAAAATGTATATACATCGTGAAATTGCGTGCATTATACTTTTCTTCAACATTATGACACCCGTATGTAAAACAACACCCGCCGGGGCTGCATTGCCGCCGCACTGCCATCCGCGATCTCGCCGATAACGCACCGCCGGATCAAATCCCCCCCAGCAGGGGCGCACCGCTCTCGCACCTCTCCACAATGTTAATTTGCTTCTCTTCGTGGCGAGCCAGGCGAAGACATGACAGCAGGCGGCACCCGCTCCGCCGACCGGAACAACGAACCATCCTCTCTGGCGACGCGAAGCGCCTGCGAGCGCTAGGGTAGGCCAACCCGCACGACACGAGTGCATGCACAGGTCGTTGTTGCCTACCCAGCAGGCGCCATTTGTGCTCTGGCTGGCCGGAAGGCGCGTGTAGGCCGCAGACCCCGCTATTGCAGAGGACAGTAGGTTTCATATCCCAAAAGAAACCCATTCGGACGCCGCAACGCCCACTCTGTTAGACAAAGTCTGAATTCCGCCGTGCTCCGAAATTCCCAGGGCGCCTCTGGAATCGCCCCCTCGGCACACCTACCTGTGCTACCGCGGTGCCGGCCGGCCGGGCTGGGCTAGGCTCGGCACCACCCCCCGCGCCCCGCCTGATGGTAGGTGTGAGGTGGTTGCCCCGGTATTTGCGCCGCCGGGCCTCAGCTGATGTCATCTATCACTGTCCGTGCGGGCGGCGCACGGTGCGGCACGGCGCGGCACGGCGCAGCCCACATAGCGCACCGCACCGCAGAGTTAGACCCGAACGCGACACAGCATTACCTGCCGACTCTCGCCGCAGAGGGGAGTGCGCGGTGAAGAGGAGCGGGGCGGGAGAGGAGCGAGAGGAGGGAGAGGAGGGAGAGGGCCGTAATTGGGCGCAGGAGAGTGTATAAAACTCGTTCTAAACTCCTGAAAATTGTACCGCATAACTGCAACTCAAAAATCGATGGTCCCTAGGAATAGAGGCCGATGTTCTGCCCTGCGTTGCAAGGCTGTCATGGCTGCGGGTCAAGACGGTCCGATGTCAATGTTGACCTACAAGGGTTTGGATCGTGAGGGCTGAGGATGAGGAGGTCGACATTGACATCAAAACCAAAAGTACTGAAGTTGCAGACTCTTCACCCACAAGAAATGTCGTTTTCTTCGATCAAGTCTAGTGTGACCTTAATAGTCTTATCGATCTAGATTCTCAAGTCTTTAGTCTCGACCCAAACTAAACTTAGGCTTAATCTAATACTTTTGTCTTCATTCAAGTCTAATAGTTCCGCAAAGATCGTCTAGCCCGCGTTCTTCTGGGTGTTGATACCGACACGGCAAAGTTAAAACTGTACATTTACGCGCACGGCTGTTTCCGGACACTGCCATGCGCCATATACTCGCTAATGACACTCGGCCGCTCCAGCTGCCGCCCAGTTCTAATCCGGGCGTCCGCGGAGCCGGGTCGGGCCGGGCGCAGTGCCGGGCGGCCCCCGCCGCAGCGGGAGCCTACCAGCCAATCCCCTGCCGGGCCCGGACCCAACCCCAGCCCAGGGCCCAGCAGGGCCTCTCCCAGGGCTGCCTGCCTGCCCGCCTGCGCAAGGTGCTCGCCGTCTGTACGCCGCCAAACCGCAGCTCCGCTTCCATAAATTAGCCGACGGGCCTCGTCTGCCGCGGGGGCGTACGCCGTGCGGCGCTGTGTGTATACATCCCGGGAGGGGGAGGGGGCGCGGCTTGCTGGGCCATGTGGCGGCGATGGAGACGTCAGCGCGAGTTCCGATTAGACGCGGAAAAATCGCGCGTAAGACGAATTCGTTGACCCAGACTCGCACACGAGCAGTCACCTCGCCGTCGGGTCCGCTGCCCTGCCCTGCCGCAGGACATGCCGCACATGACGATGCCCTGATGGCCCCGTGTCCTCTCTGCCGGCCGCCTGCCCCGCCTGGCCCCCGATGGGGCGTCCGATAAGATTCCAGAGAGAGCCTCCAGCACATCCGTGTCCCGCGCTGGAGAGACGGCGATGGACGTGCTGGACGAGCCTGGAGACCCTGCTGGACAGAGCTCCACTTATCCTCATCCTCGGCATCGTCACGACAAATCGCGCCGCATATAATGTTGCAAAAGATGATGACCTGGCTCGGTGACCGGGCCAGGCCGGGCCGGGCCGGGCCGGGCCGGGCTGCACGGCGGCCGCATCGCGATATTTCTCAACTCTGTTTTATGACGCGGGCCGCTGCCCGTGGCGTTTCCAGAGATAATCTAACACGCGGCGGTGGTCGCGGCGGACCCGCGACGGACGGACGCCGACCAAGGAATGCCTGATGGGCGGGGTGATGGGAAGCAGCAGGAATCTGATGGAAGATTAGTATTAAAATGTCACCAGGTAATTAAGGGGGCGCATGTGAAGCCCTGGTCGTCCTAGATGGGACGTTTCTATCGCGAGGGAAGGGCGGGCGTATGGCTGTTTGGAATCGAAAAACGAAAATAAATATTACTGCAGCAAAGGGAGTGAGAAACATGAGTGTGATTGTGTAAAAATGATGTCACATGTTCGGCGGCCCCTCTGTTACCGGCTGCCTCTTCAAACGCCCCGGAAGGCGAGGGGCTGATTACCCGTCCCAGGTGCCTCTATGCAAATCTCGGGGCTGATTGAGTGTCTTCGGAAACGACACGCGCCACTTGACTCATGTCTGTGTTACGCAGCCTCCGCAGGGCAATCCATCCGTCAATCGTGTCGTGAGAGGTCTGCCACGGGGGTCTGCCGTCCGTCCAGCCCCGCCCCGCCCCGTCCAGCCCGTCCTGTCCGAGATGTCCGCTTGTCACTCGGCAATCTCTCAATAGCCAGTAGTTAGATGCACATTGGCTGCGACACTTGTCCAAGTGTCATCCGCCGCCTGCACGTGCTTGGCGAGGGCAGCACAGGGCAAAGGTCTGCTAATTGTCCCGACTGCGGCCAAGTCGGGAAACTTCGTTAAACAACGGGACGGGTTTTCAAAAATCGATTTTTTACAGCTTACAGCGTGCTTCACGGCGGTTTTAAGGGCCTCCAAAGGGAAAACGAGCATGCTCACGGGTTTTATAAGGGAGTAGCGCGCGCTGCGCTGGGCCCGCTGGTCCGGAGCCCGGCTGGAGCCGTGCAGAGGTGCCGCGCTGTGCCGCTCCGCTCCGCCTCTCAAGGTGACAAAACAAGACAAGAACATGAACACGGCCTGCCAAGCCCGGCCCGGCCCGGCTCGGCAGTATGCAGGCCTCGTGTTCACGGTGTGTGCGCCCAGCAGGCTGTGAGCATGCTCCATCATCAAATTGGCGCGCCTGCGCTGCAGCCCCGTGGTCCGATATTCGGGATCCTTGGTCGGAATCCTGATCGCTTAGCTGTCTCCTTACCTTACGGCCTCTAAGCGCCGTCGCGCGCCAGGTTACTTCGGACAGTCCCACACACTTCACACGGAGAAACGAATTTGTGGCTGAAAGAGCTGGAAGCTAGCTGTCTGAGAGAGAGTACTGACTCCAGTTGTCAAGGAACAATTTTGTCCGTGAGCTGCGTCGTTTTTAAGAATTGTTCTTCGACGCTGCGCGCTTCCGCAAACATTTTGATATTTAGCACCTGATGACGTTGCTGAAGCTCTTCGTCCCGTCTGCCTCCGGCCTCCGACGAGCCCCTGGCGCCTGGCGTGTCCCGTGGCGTGCCCGGGTGCCCGCGGTGCCGCGGTCTGCTCTGCTGTTGGAGTGGACTAATGGACTTTGCGCGTAGGATCGCGGCCAGCGGCCAGTGCAGCAGCGCTCAGCAGCTCTCTCTCTCTCTCTCTCTCTCTCTCTCTCTCTCTCTCTCTCTCTCTCTCTCTCTCTCTCTCTCTCTCTCTCTCTCTCTCTCTCTCTCTCTCTCTCTCTCAGTCATCAGCGCGCGCTGGCTGGATAATTCAGGCGGCCTTTATGGAAGTGCCGTGTCTTGTGTCCTGGGCCCTACTCGGACGGATATCAACTTATTCATGACCTGAAAGCAGCTCACCTCAGTCATGTACACTGCCGCAATTGACTTTCCTTTTACTGAACAAAGTTAGTGCTTGCTGACCTGCAATAGGTTTGGCGAAAAGGGCCGTGTCAAAGCATTCGTCGGTGCAGCCTCACTTGCACGCAAAAAAAAAAAACGACAAAAAAAATTGCGTGTGTCAGAGGGAAAATTTCCTAATTGACTCTCTGGGAAATTAAAAGGCTAACCGCATCGAAGTTTCTCCAGAAATAGTAATAAAAATACAAAAAGCAAACAACGACCGTCGTCTCTTATTCTCTTGCGTTCGACCGCAGCGAGTCAAGAGATACCATCTCCTTCGTTCTCATCCGATGTTGTGTCATGTTGCCGACCGCTCGCTTTTGTGTTCTCTACTTCTTTTTCCCCCTTTACTCTTGCCTTGGTTTCTCTTCAACGTTCAACATCCTTTTATTTAAGGGTTCTTGGCACAAATGCGGCAAACAATACATTCTTTCAGACAAACATCACCCCGCCATATCTACTAGCTCGTTGCGCTCTGCAGATTCTCTCTATGCGTTTGGAGCCGGATTATGTGGTGTTATCCGTTTGTTCGTCTCATCCCCACAATGAAACAAAATAAAAAATCGGAACTAAAATTACGTTGACTTTGCCCAAGATTTACGCCGTTTTTTGCATCTCATTTACGCCCGTTTATTCAACCCTCGCGGCCTTATTTGTATTCAAATGAAATGGAATGCCCAATACTCCCCTTATTTATGAACTCGTCACTCGGACATGAGCATCGCGCACTCATTATCACGGCAGGAATTAACTTTGTGTTGCCGGATTGCATCGCGCGGCGCGGGCGGCGCGGAGGTGCTGTGGCAGGGCGCCACCCGGCGGAGCTTGGCAGAGCCCGGCCCGGCCCGGCAGTGCCCGGCGGTCCACCACCGGCCAGCAGCGAGTTAATTAGGAGGAAGGAACTGGCCGTCCTCACATAAATATTTATGGCAGTCATTCGCACCGCCACCGCGCCTTGTGGTGCGGTGTGTGTGTGTGTGTGTGTAGACTATTATGTTACATTAAATTCGGGAACATCAAGTGTCACTCCTACACACAGATTACGATGTGCGCAGCCGCAAAGAAAAAAGAAGATAGAGAGAAGCGGGGAAACGTTGTAAAGTTGCGCAGTTTCTATATTTTTACTAGCCGAACTAGCCGAGAGAGAGAGAGAGAGAGAGAGAGAGAGAGAGAGAGAGAGAGAGAGAGAGAGAGAGAGAGAGAGAGAGAGAGAGAGAGAGAGAGAGAGAGAGAGAGAGAGAGAGAGAGAGAGAGAGAGAGAGAGGGAGAGAGTTTCACAACAACATGGTGATATAGATAGACAGGAAACGGAACCGACCTCACCGCGTCACAAAAGTGTGCCCGCTGGCCCCACATGTCCGCTGGGTGCGGGGGCGGTAGACAGTGCTACACACAGCTGTTCGGCGCTACTGCGATATCTGATGACATTATTTAACTTCTTAAGGATAGTTCACACAGTTACTCGGAACAAAAGTTTTCGCCGGTAGTCGATTTTATGGCTTTAGAACCGAGGCACTTAGAGGCTCCGGGATCATTCCATGCGATTCAGCGACAATCAAAACATGAACATGCAGCTTGCCATGTCCAAAAAATATCTCATTATGCCCGAAAACCGCTAAAAACCGCGTGTGTTTTAGCACGGGATGTACTTTTGAATTTTTTAGCCAACTTCTGAATGCCACCGCGAACTGTCCAGAAAGTGCGAAAAGTGAAAGATTTTTACTGTTGAGGAGTGTTGACAGTTTGTCCCCTTCACCTAGAATGCTAACGCTGCTCTGTTATTGAACTTTTATTTCATTTTCGTTTGTTAAATCACTAATTCAAACAGATTTGTGAGCACCTTAAACTTCGCAACACCGCCTGAAAGGTGGTTATTATTCCGTTGCAGTGCGTTGGCCGCACTGGCTGTTCCATGGCTGCGCGCTCCGTCCATATTTCAACTCAGACTGGAAAATCAAATTAGCCGAGCATTTTTACAAATAAATATACATTCTTATATCTTCATTGCACTAAGAAACGTCATTCCTGCTGCAAGATGTTCACGGGAATATTGGTTATTCCGTGGATGCAAACGGATTGGCGGCCGTCCTAACCTCTCCCCGCTCCAGCGCAGCTCAGCAGACAGCCCACCCGAGATTCAAACAGCAGCAGCCCCGCCGCCACTGTGCGTGCGGGGCGAGTGGGGGGGGGGGGGGGGGTCCCTGCCTGGTGCAGTGGTGCCGTACTGACCCGAGGTGCCCCCGGCGGACACGCCGTTTCAGTGCATTTTGCCATGTTCTAGGCCATCTAGCTCTAAAACGAAACTCACAACTTTCTCCAAACTCTGCCCACCCTCTCTTTACACATCTAACAAGCCATCCTCAGTTTTTGGTTGAAATCTTATGGATCCTTCTGTCAGTTTAGGGAGTCCAAAGTCCGAGCGGTAACCGTCGCCCCGTTTACCCCATGCGTAAGACGGGCTAAATTCGGCCACTTTAGACCATCGTAGCGTGGCTCTCGAACTCACAATGTCTCTGAAAATTTGGAAAATGGCGTATCGAGTGCAACTCTCCACCTGATCTGAATTTCATCAAATTCTTATGGATATGCTAAGTGTGTGAACTATCCTTAAACACGTCCCGAGAGGACATGTCGTCGTCGCCCGTTCCGCCGCCCTCCCCACATACGAGACCATCATAGACCATAGGGGACCAATGAGAACAGCGCGCGGGCCGTGTTGGTCCTTCACCGGTAAATCATAATTTCGTAATTTACGTGTGGTAAATTACCGGATAAATTACGTCAAATAACGTAAGGTAACTTAATTTGCTAAGAGAGCACTGAAAGTGTAACACCTTCTCCGAGAGTTTAAGATGGCCCGTCAACACTTGTACCAAGCACCTTCGATTCGCTCGGAAAAGTTTTGGAGTAAAGTTTACAGACAGAATTGAGGGTGCATTGTCATGTCGTGACACGTGTGGTATTCCCCATCAAATGAAAAAAATCTAACGGTGGCAGAAAATAGCATTTATGAGCTAATTTCGTAATTTGGTTGACGCCAGAAAAGTGCAAAAGAGGCAAAACATGGGTGTGGTGGCCAAATCGGAGCAATTTATCCTATTTGTTTTTATCCCTGCTCAATATCGTTTCTTACCAATAAAATGTAGTTTATCCAACCCCGGCGGTAAATTTACTGCAAATTGTGGTAATTTACCTGGGCCAACACGCAGCGCCATGTCAGTCGATGCGCACAACGCGGAACGCTGTCGGTCTGTAGGGTGCAACACACACGGGGGCGTAAGATGATCATCGTTATTACGAGTTGTGCGTCATCTTATTCACACATTTCCCCCCCCCCCACCTCCCGCCCGCAGTAACAAAGCGTTGCATGAGGGCCGCTGCGCGCTCACGCTCAAGTGAATCCGGGATCCCCGGGATCGCGCATCGATGACAATGCTGAGCACGGCCTGCGGGGCCTTCTCCCGAGCGATGAGTGACAGCTGAAAACTCGGCGCAAAAGATCCCCCGCCGGCCCCGCCCGGCCCCGCCCCCAACGCGCTGCGCCCGGCCGTCCGGGCGCCCCGCCCCCTGAAACCGCCCCCGGCGAGAGCGCGCCCACGTGCTGACAGCTGAGCGCAGCAGAGGCAGCAGCAGCAGCAGCAGCAGCAGCAGCAGCAGCAGCAGCACCAGCAGACCATGCACGAGTCTTATCAGATAATCAGCGCCCGTTTTGGCGCGGAGGATTTTCGGAAAGCGCGCCAACGACCGGGCCGTCGTCGTGCTCCGGATTTGTTTCGCCGGTGGCGGCCCCCGCGGCCCCCACGGCCCCCGCGGCCCCCGCGGCCCCCGCAGCCCCGCTTTGTGACGCACGCTGATTGGTTCCTATGCAAATGTGTGTTGCTGCTCCACCGGCCGCGGGCCCGGCCCTCCCAGCGCTCTACTCCTCGACGCCGTGGGCGCTTCTCCTGGCCGCTTCCGGCAAAGGCCCGGCCGCCCCGCCCCCGCCGCCACAGCCCGGACATGGCCGCCCCGTGTTTTACATTATTACGGGGAGGGAAAAACGCTGCCCGCACTGTCCTTGTGGCTGTGGCTTCCTCGAATGGCTTTCTCAGCTCCTCAGGAGCGAGCGACTGTAATACGGAGTGCGGAGGAAATGTACAGCGCGAGGACCCCCCCCCCTCTCCCCGTTTCCATACAAGGTTAGCTACGTACTACAACATTTTTCATAGCCATCGTTCGTCGCACGAGAGGAAATGAAGGTACTCAATGGATTGCGCTGCGCTGCCTGGCCTGGCCTCGCCGAGGCCCTCGCGCCACCGCCGGAACCGCAGCAGAGCTCCGAGGAGCAGCTCCGGCAGCAGCTCCGGCAGCAGCTCCGGCAGCGCCGCGGGGCGCACGGCCTCGACCTAGCTGAAAAACGGCGGTCCGATCTGATCAGTCATTTCCTGCTGCCGCCTGCCGGGCCCGAAACGAAACGTGCGAAATGCGCTCCGAAAACGAACCGGCACAGCGGAGCGGCGGCAGCGGCGGCAGCGGCGGCAGCGGCGGCAGCGGCGGCACATGGGGGAGCAGAAGCAGAGCACGCCGGCGGACAGCCTGACCCCAACAGCAGCCCAGACTTTCAATTTCATCTTTGAGAATATCGAGCGCCTGATTTTCGTTTAAATGTTCACCTCGGGGAGGGTCATGGGATCGGAGAAGAGGGTCCCCGGCGGTCCTTCGGTCCCTTGGCCGAGGGAGCCCCGAGTCCTCCTAGAGGGTCGTGGCCGCGGGGCCGCCGGTGTGGGGCCGGACCGGTGCCGGGGCCGGCCGAGCGGCCGCGCGCCTCCCCATCCGCCTCCCCCGAGCATAAAATGCAACATTTTACTGCCTCCCAAGTCAAAGTGAAGCCATTTCATATTTTCCATGGTGGCCAGGCCGCGCTGGCTCCGTGTCGGCCAGCGAGGTGCGGTGTGACGGGGAGGGGCCGGGTCCCGGGTCGGGCGGGGGCCGGCAGGCATGCCGGCAGGGCCAGGGGCCGGCGCAGAAGGGGCGCGGTGGGTGGAGTGGACGCGGCCCCTGCAGGACCTCCAGGACCCCGCAGGACCTGCAGGATCCCTCTCCAAGACCTCGCAGGACACGGCCGGCCGCCCCTCGGTCCATAGAAGAGGCCTCTGGGACCGCACGGCCCTCCTGCACGGTCCGCACAACCCGGCCGAACGCTCCAAAAATGTCAGGTTGGGGACCGGTCGCGCCGCGCGCCGCCTTGCCGGTTTCGTTTCGCCCCGCTCGGCTCTCTCCCTTCGATAAAACTTTTCACCTCTCTCGACCTGAGCTGTGGAGCTGCATGGCATCCGATGGCAGCCCCGTCCTGTCCGCCTTCGCGGTGTCCCGTCCGGCCCCGGACCCCTGCAGCCTGCCGCCGACTTAATAATGCACTAATGCCCCGCAACTTCTTGAGCGAGAAATTGTGACTTGCAGCGTGGGACAGGCTTCTCCCTCCCGGCGGAGATGTCAGAACGCCACTTGAGCGCCGCACCGGGCGGGCTGCGGCCTGCGGGCTGCGGGCTCTCATCGACAGCCCCGTCCGCCGACGCGCGGGGCGCGGGGCCGAACGCGCTGACAGATGAAACGCCCTGCTGAAACATTCAAGCGCCATCTAGGCCTCCTTCGAGGAGGACGGGCCGCGACGGGCGGTCGCCGGCCCGAGCCTGCTCCCGCTGCTGCTGCTGGCCACTGGGAGCGGTGTCCGGGGGCTGCGGGGCTGCCGTCATGGGGCGTCATGCGCCCGCGCCGCCATGACGGCGATGCGTGACTCATGCCGTCGGCGGCCATCACAGCACCGCAGCACCGCAGGCACACCGCAGGCAGGCGCTGCACGTCTGTCAATTGCCCATTTTATCTCTTTTCCTTTTCCACGGGGGCACTTGCATGTGGCGGCGGCGGCGGCAGCAGCAGCAGCAGCGGCAGCAGCAGCAGCAGCGGCAAGCCCCGCAAACCATAGGGTGCGACTCTACGACGCTACACTCATCATTGGTCCGAGGGCTAATTATATTGGCAGTTAAAAGTATGAGTAAAAGGTAGGAACGGCAGCAATAATTGAAGGGTTAGGTCGGCAGCCGGGCGCAGCACAGCGCAGCAGATACCGCCCCGCCCGACAGCGGCCCGGCCAGGCCGTTTTCTCGACTCGCCGGGGAATAAACGGCCCGGAATCGTCGTCGCATCGGTAGCATTTAATTCGGATAATTTCGTGCCGTCGAGTCCTGAGCTGCTGGTCTGGTGCGCCGGGGCCGGCCCGGCGGCGGGTCCAAATCGTTCTGGAGCGATTTGTCGGACTGCCCCTCCGCTGTACCCCCCCTCTCCCCCCCCCCCTTCCGCTCCGCTCGCCGGCTATGAGTGCTACCAGTATGGCGCATTAACAAACCCACCCTCTGCTGAGGAGGCGCCGCGCTATGTCCTTCCGGAGAGCACACTTTTAATTAACGGTTTCGGGCCGCGAGTCACAGAGGGGAAAAAAGTGTTCGCAGCTCCTTTTTCAGTCGATTTTTAGACACGCAGTTATTTTTATTTTTCTGAGAACGAAAACGTTTTTGGGAGGACAGTTTGTTAGTGAAACCGACGAAAAGTCAGCTGCTCCAACTAAACGTTAGTTGCAGCCAACGGAGGTTCGTTGCGTAAGCAAAAATGTAGCTTTGCTCGCGCAACGTAGCTTTTCGTTTGAGAGAATAAGTTTTCGTCGGTGCAATTAACAAATAATTCCCCACACGAAATTTTAGTTTTCAAAACCAAATTAACTGCTTGTCTAACTGAAAAATTAGTTGCGAAACACTTAATCCGTGGTCGGCTGTCCGTCGCATGCGGGGGTGTCGGGCAGGACGGGCCCGGCCCGGCCACAGCAGCGCGGAGCTCCGTACTGCACTATCCCGATCTGTCTCGTCCGGGAGTAATTGCCGCCAGACACGAGCGCGGGTCAGAGGTCCGAGAGGCGGTGACAAGAGCACGGAGATGCACTACAGGCCAGACGGCGACGTCACTGCACCTAATGCCGTCGCCAAGCCAATTCGACGGCAGGCATTCGAAACTCTCTCTCTCTCTCTCTCTCTCTCTCTCTCTCTCTCTCTCTCTCTCTCTCTCTCTCTCTCTCTCTCTCTCTCTCTCTCTCTCTCTCTCTCTCTCTCTCTTTCTCTTTCTCGAGTCAAGCCTCCTGCATTTTCATCGAGCTCTGCGGCCAATAAGAGGAGTCGTGTCGTCGGCGTGGCGGGAGAGGAAGAAGGGGTTGAACCTGCTGCAAGGACGCAGTCTGCCACTGGAACAATGGCCTCTGTGTCGACATTCTTGGTCAACTTCGGTTTGCCTCTGGCAATGAGGACGAACGCTGCCGGCACTCCACCGGCACGCCGCCGCCGGCCCCGGGATGCACCCCGACGCAGAGAAAAGGGTTGACAATTGGGAGCATGACCGCCGCGGCCACGGGTGCGTTCCATGCAGCTGTCATCTGTGCGCCCGAACATGAAAAAAAAAGAAGAAAGAAAACGTTTGTTTCCAAAATAACGTTCCGCAGATGTTCCGTTCACGGGGGTGAGTTATTCTAATAACTGTTTGCAATCGTCCACATTTGATTAGGGAGCGTTCACAAACCATTCTGACCTTCGTTCAAATCCTTGGGCAGATTATGAGGAAGTGTTGCTGGAGCAAAGTTGTCGTCGGCGCGGGCTCGAGTCTCCCTGCTGAGACCACAGACCTGGTGGGTTCGATTCCCACAGACAGTTCCATACGCACTTCCCCGCGCTGAGTTTTCGAGTCCAAATTCCCACCACCTCGATAACGTGTCACGTGGTTCCTGAACGGCCCCTCAGTGTGGAAGGCGAAAGGCCCGTCGTTTTAACGGCACCTTTTACGGAGCGCATTGTGTCCCGTTTCCCATTTGCTTGCAACGTCTTAATGAAGGCGATGATTTAGTTGCGGACGGGACTTTTATCACACCTTTTGGTCGCGGGCCACGTGGGTCCCACGCGATGGCAAAGTGTCTGCGTGTGTTTGTGTGTGGTGCAGGACATGGAAGCCACAGTTACAGCGCAATTCACAATTTATTTTTTTCCAACCAGAGTTACAAAAATACTACTGTTCAATGATGATAATAATAATAATAATCCTGATGATCGGTGGCGTTTGCCGCTCCACATGAGAGGCCGTGGTGGGCTCCAGCGGCTCCGCTACCGCGGCGGCAGTGGCGGTGGCGCGCGGGAAAAATCAACTCGTCCCGCGGAAGAAAATTGTCGGCAATTAAACTGGCACACACACACACACACACACACACACACACACACACACACACACACACACAGTAGACAGCAGTTAAGCTGTCTAGTTCAGATATAATTCCTACCGAGTCGGTATAATTATGTGGTGTTCGCATTATAGGCATTTTACACCGCTGGAAATCGGGGTGCCCAAGCGTCTCCTGGACGTCAGCCGAGCGTCCGTCCGCGGCGGGGGCCGGGCGCATCGCTGTCCGCGCACTGCACACATAAAGGGGTCACGCACGAACTCCATGTGTAGTACTCTGTTACAGGTTCAATTTTTGAAAAAGTACTTCTGATGTTTTCCGCACCGCGTGGCCCCACAGTAAGAAAGTGCAAACAAGTGTAAATTAGCACCGTGGCTCATACTGCGGGATTTCATTGTTCTATCATTATCATAGGTATAAAAGAATTGCATAAAATTGTCGGCTGAATTTGTTTTTACACACTTTTTTCGGGTTAATTTTACAAGTCCTTCAAATTCTCGTAACTTTTGATTTTTTTTTCTTGAGGTTTGGGGTCCTTTTAAAAACTGTGTAAACAACAAATTTAGCCGAAAATTTTATGAAATTCATTCATTCCAACGACACTACTATGTACGTATGGAATATGGAATATCAACAAGGCGACAGTGCTTACACTTGTAGGCACTCCTTTGTCGGTGCAAATGCACTGCTGCGGCTGCAAGTGGGATGATATAGAATTTAAATAACGAGAACAGCCGCCGAAAGTGCCACCACCATCGCGCGGGTCATGTGCTCATGTCACATTTTATGGCACGCAGCCTTATACGGGGACACCCGCACCTGCTGCGCTGCGCTGCCCGAGTGTCGTAAGCGAATGGAAGGACACGGGTCGTCATCGCGAACGCAGAGGAAAGGTGGAAGCAGCGGCCGCACTAGTGTGTGTGTGTGTGTGTGACGACGTTCTCGGCCGGCCCCGCCCCCAGGTCAGATAGATATCGGCAGGCCGAGAGAGGCAGCATCAGCGGATGATATGGTCACATCACATACCCCTACCTGCTCTGGCGGGGGCCGGCGGGGGCCGGCGGGGCCCGGCACGCACTGACAGTAATCGATGGCCAGGGGACCGCCAGGGGACCGCCGCTGGGGGACCCCGAACCCTCTGCAGAGAGCTGCTGCAAGGCGGGAAACCATATGGGAAGCGATCTCCGTAGCAATCCTGCTGCAGACCTGTGTGAGCCGAGCGGGCCGGTGCGGCAGCAGCTGAGGCAGCCCATCCCAGTCCTGCTGCGGCCCGGCCGTGTCCTCACCTCAGGCAGTGCGGCGATATCTGCGGGCCATCTCCCGCGCGCTCAGCTTTTGGCCGCGTCCGGACAGGTGAGCTGAGAGGTCGGAGTCGGACCGCGGCCGAAAACGCAGCGCGCAACATCGTCGTGCTCTCCTGCTGCGTCGTCCCGCTCACACGCGCCGTCCTCCTAACGGCCCTACAACAGGTGCGACGGAGACGGGAAGCGTTCGGCTCGGCTCAGCGGGTTTTCGGGGCCGCGCCAGCAGAGCAGCAGCAGCGGTAGCAGCAGCAGCGGTAGCAGCAGCAGCGGTAGCAGCAGCAGCGGTAGCAGCAGCAGCGGTAGCAGCAGCAGCGGTAGCAGCAGCAGCGGTAGCAGCAGCAGCGGTAGCAGCAGCAGCGGTAGCAGCAGCAGCGGTAGCAGCAGCAGCAGCAGCAGCGGGCTGCCTGATGGGATGATATGAAGCCCAGTTATGTTTGGGCCAAGTAGCAATGACACCTGACCAGCCGGCTGCACCGGCCCTGCACCGGCCCTGCACCGGCCCTGCACCGGCCCTGCACCGGCCCTGCTGCTTCGACCCGCCCTGCGACCCTCAGCGGGGGCTCCGCAGGGCTCCGCAGGGCTCCGCAGGCTCCACAGGTAACACACCGGGGCAGGCCGGGGCCCCACAAGGGCCACGGAAGGGCTCCCCACGGGGCTCTACGGCGAGCCCTACCCAGCCCTGCGGCAGCCCTGCGGCAGCCCTGCGGCAGTCCCGCGCCGCTCCACGGGATACTAAAAGGACTCCACAGGGTGACAACACCGGCGTAACGCATATGACAGCCGAGCCGTTCCCTCGGCCGTCCCGTCCCGTGTGGCTGTCCTGCCCTGTCCTCCAGGCAGGCCGCAGGCTGCAGGCCGCACTACTCCAGTGTGAGGAGTGTGGTGTTTGATTCGAGGCCTTTGACTCCGACAAGCAAATGTCCATCACGGCTGGGCGATGACGAGTGCCGCTGCCGCCTGCTTCCTCATGGAGTGCCGGAGGCATCGCGTGTCGGCGACCGAAGTTATGTCGCATCGACGCAGCAGAATGGAAGGAAAGGTGCGTCGTTGGAGTCGGGTCCCCGCTGGTCCCCGCTGGTCCCCGCTGGTCCCCGCTGGTCCCCGCTGGCTGTGTTATTGCGACCTAGTGAAAACGGCGGCATAACACTTAAAACGGCGTCATCCCGCGCTGTCTGTGACTGCGGGCAGTAACAGCGTGTGAAGCGCTTTACGGGACGACTTGTACAACATTGTCGATAAGGAAGAGGGAGGCCAGCCCCCCCCCCCCCCCACCACACACACACTCTCTCACGCTCGTACACTGCAGCTCTCGTATGACTCATGGAAAAGGTGAGGCCAGCCATAAAATCATTCTAGATCATAAGTAGGGGAGTTCATCAAACGTGCCGTAAAACCAGTGACAAGGAACACTGATAAAGACTGGTACACTGGTACAGAAGTCTGTGCGCATTAGAACAAAAATTCAAATTGTAACATTCTTTTTCTTTGGTGAGGGGGGTTGGCGAAGTCTGCTTTAGAAGGTATATGAATGCCAAATTAGTCCACTCATTGGCGTTGGTGGGTTCCCTCATCGCCCTAAAAGGCATGCCTATGTGTCCCCACCCAGGCCGCGTGCATGCTCCGCACAGTTTACCAGCCAACACATCGAAAAACGCATAAAACGCGATAAAGTCACACACCAAAAAAGCGCTATCATACAGCAGTAGCCATAGCCGGCCGAAAAGGCCTAAATGAAAATTACGTTGGATGGCGTCGTAAAGCAGGCGAAAGGCGGCGATGCGCGTCATACACGTGACTCCATTCCGTAATTAGAAGCACTACGCGGACGTGTTGGCGTCCCCACGTCAGCGGCCGCCCCGCCGCGCCCCGCCGCGCCCCGCCGCACCACGCACGGCACGACACGATCTGAACACGGCTCAGCCCCGTGTCGTACGCAGTATCAGTAACAATCTCTGGGCCGGGACTTTATTACCGAGAAGGGCATGTCGCGGTGACTGATTCCGCCCCCTTCCCCTGCCCCCTCTCCTCTCTCTCTCCTTCCCTTTCACGCGCCGCTCCCAAAAGGCGCGCGGCCATGGCGTCCTTCACTCATTTTCGGCGATAATAAAATGGTGGCTGATACTCAATTTGTGTTGGCCGCTGTGTCGGGCCCAGCCCCGCCGGCCCCGCCGGCCCCGCCGCGCTGTACGGAGGGGAGGCCGCGTCCGCGGCGGCGGAGCTCGGCCCGCCGTCGGCTGTGGGTGCGACGCAGAGGCTAAGCGGCAGGCCCGGGCCGGGCGGCGCGCCTCTCGCGTGCCTCCTCGGAGGCAGCCCCGTACCGGCCCCGTACCGGCGTGCGTGTCGAGGCGATGTGGGGTATAATGAGGCTGGCGCGGCCGCCGGCTGGAAGGGGGGCGGCCAGGGTTGGTCGCTCGGAGGTGGGCGGGCCCGGGGGGCCTTAGCTGCGTCGGCATCGACGGCGTCCTGGACGGGGCGACCGCCGCCACCACTACCACCACCACCGCGGCCACGCGGGTACCCATGGGGCCTCGGCTCTGACCGTGCGCCCGATGTGGGCGGGGTCCCCCTCGGCATGGGCCCGGCTCGGGGCCCTGCTCGGCCCGACTAGGGTCCCTCGGGGACAGGTATGCCACAGGTATGATGAGGGGTCGGACTCACATCAAAACGTGAATTCCCTGAGCTCCTGAAATGATAAAAACCACGGGCAGTGTCCGTGTGTGTGTGTGTGTGTGTGTGTGTGTGTGTGTGTGTGAGTGTGTGTTCCTAATTATTAACCATGGTCTAAAACCCAAGAATATTGTAAAACAGTACATGGTTCCTTTTCAACGCCTGCGACCGCTCGGGTAGGCCATCCCGCACAACAGGGGGTGCATTCATAAGTCGGGATTGCCTACCCACCCTGTCCCTGTCCGAAGTCCATAAGGTTTTTTCCTGACTGTCACGGACGTGCTTAAGGGATGACCCCTCAGCAAGCGGGGCCGCGTGGAGGCGATACATCCGTCGGCCACCCGATATCCGTTCGAGACGTATGTGGAATGTCGGCGACGTATCCGCGTGGACAATGGTGTGAACGATCCGTCAGCGCTGGGCTGGTTGGGCCCCGCAGCCCCGGCAGCCCCCGCCCCCCTGCCACCACCGGGTCCACCGGGCCCCGCTGCGACACGCCTCCCCGAGCCACCGCGCCGGGCCGCTGTGGATCTCATAAAGCAGCATGCTGGGGACATTTCAAATTTTTTATTCTTTCCTCTTCTTCTTCGCGCGCGAGTTTGATATAAAGTATAAGTTTTGGAAAGCCGTCTCCGAAAGGAATGCATCTATAATGAGGGCCGACGCGCACGACGGCGCGGGGCGGGAGGAGCGGCGGCGGCGACATTGTCGCTTGTCTCGGCGATACGCGACGAGCCGCTGTCGCCGTCGCCAAATTTCAACACAACGCTCAGCTCATCTCGTCCGGGTTTTGAATGACCACGTGCCGCGCGCTTTGACGTTTATGCCCCCTTTGTGTTCCATTTTCGGACGCTATCCGTCTCTATAATTTTCCGTCCATCCAAAGTGCCAGGTCCCGTGCGGCCAGAGATAGGAGCGCGCTCTCTGGGCCTCCGGCAGCGGCTGCTGGCCGTTGCCGGGGCCTGGCGGGGCGGGGCGGGGAGGTCGACTCTCCCGCAGGAGCAGATGTAATCCCGACAGCAGGAGCAGGACCTCTTCTACCTCACGCATGTGTAGCACCAACTCTTCTTCATCTGAGAGCAGCTTTTGGGACGGGCGGGCTGTTTGTCGGCTGTAGTGGGTGGCAATACGGTGAGGTCTAGGGGTTCAAACATACCGGTAAAATTCCATCTTACGGTAAGATCGGAAGTATTGGTAGTACGCAGGTATTTTTGGTAATAATGGAAAAGAGTGATTTGTAGCGGGTTTTTTGTTAAAATATCACGTGTTTATAAGTTTTTCTACTTAATAGCAGAACATCCTTGATTTTCTCGATATACTAGAACATTGTTCAGACGTTTCATTACCAGAAATATGAGTTTGTTACAAAATTACGTAAAAGGCTACGGTGGTGTCTCAGCCAGAGGTCAGATAATTTCAATACGGTGCTTGGACTTGTAAAAGAATTCTTTCAGGATGCGTTATAGAGTAGATTCAGCCTTTCAGTGATAGTAAGGCAAAAATTGATATTTTTCAGTACTTAAAACACAAAACACAGCTAATTTTGAGAGGTAACTGGTAACCGGATCTTACTGGTAATATAACCGGCCTTCAAATCCCTTCGGCACACCAGGGGTTGGAGGGGGGAGTGCCAATCTGCTGCATTAAATATCTAAAAGACGTTTTACAAAACGGTTACGGTTAAAGACAAATAACGCTGCGTTATCGAAACATGCCAGATGAGACTTCACCGCAAAGATGTGCCCTGCAACGCGAGTATGGTAATTGTGAATTTTTGCGAGTGTGTCGGGCCGGGACCCCTCCGGACTTTGCGACCAGAGAGGCGGGTCAATAACCAGAGACAGGACCGGGACGGCTCTGACTGGAGATGTCTGCCAGGGCCAGCCTCTGCCAGGGCCTGTAGGGGTCACACGTGTTTTCCTGACTAAGCCGAAATGTCGTTTCTTTGTACTTGCTGGGGCTTCGCAGAGACGACGTCTTCGCCATGTTCTTCGCACTGATCGCAAACATTTTTGCACAAACAGATTTCGTGGAGGGAAGACAACAAACAGGGTGCCTCGGATCGAACTAATAGACTTTGCCTGGGAACTGAAGAGAACAACTGGGGACGCCAGAAATTATTCTAGAATTTTGAATTATGCAAATGTGTAAACTGTTGTTTCTATTGAGCCTGAGGAACAAGCCCATTCGCACTTCGATTTTGTCACTAGCATCTTTTTTTAGAAAAAAAACATACTTATACATATACATACTTAATTGCCGTTTTCTCATTTATCCTGAATAGATTCATGAAAGGCGATTGAAGAATTGAAGGTCATCATCGAGCACCGAACAGCATTGAGAATAAATCATGACTTTTGTTCCGTTACAATCCTGATTATCTGGTGAACATGATGGCCGCAGGCCCGAGCTTCGGCGTTTCCATGGCGACGAAAACAACGCCCAAATATGAGTCCAGTGCCCTCCCCTCCCGTCCCGCGGCGCCCCGACAGCCTTGGCCGGGCTAACTCGGCCGCGCCGCACCGCACCCGGCAACATGTGATCACCGCCGAGCTTACGACTCCGGGTGCGCGTGTCCATAGTTTTTATGGCAGGTTTGACATTTTACGCTTGGTCGTTTTTGTGCCAAGAGTTGTACACGGCGCAATTAGAAAGAGACGCGAAGGGCAAGCGCAATGCACCGTAGAGGAGAGAAGAGGACAGACGACCCCGCGGCCAACCAGCCGCGTTCGCAGACGAAGCGACGGGAGCGACAGAGGCGGCGGCAGGACGACGACGAACAAACGCATCCTGCCAAGGGCCTGCCCAAGGGCCTTGCCTGCCTATTACTGCATTATTCAAGCGACGAATAAACGCTATTCTCGGGAATCGCCTGGCCGACGCTCTTAACGTGCAGCGCAGTGCGCGCGCAAAAAGAGCAAACCGCACCGTCGTCCTCGACGCACAGCTCCTTCTGTCCCTTTCCCCCCGAATACCTCGAATGCATGATGAATGTGTGCGACGGAGATGGCGAGTGTGCTTGCGCTGAACGAAAGTGTTGCCGCGGCGACCGTAACGTGTCCGTGTCTCCACACTCCTTTTTCTCGTGACCCAGTCAAGTTTCGGAGAGTTCGCGCGCCTCGAACCCTGAAAAACATGCACTTGGTTGTCAGACTACGGATGTCTAGAACTGTGACTTAGAGTCGCCTGTTATGCGGATATCCCCCCCGACCACTGACGGCGCCTTTGACGCTCCGCCGCCGTCCGGCTTCTATGAGCTTCCCGCACCTGCCGCCAGGCGGCGGCACATGGCGGACCACAGGACCTTGCAGGACACTGATCGCGCGGAATGGCACCCGGTATAACTCTCTCATCAGCATACTGTAATGAGTACAGCAAAAGGTTCTTGTACCTACGAGCGCGCGGCGTCGCCATGGCAACGCACGGCCACAACAACAACAACAGCGACGCTTCGGACGTCGCGGCGGGCCCACCGGACTACGACGACGGCCTCCACCACCGCCACCACAACCACCAAACAACAGCAACAACAACAATGTTGCTCCACTTCATTTATATTCATGAGAATGGCGGCGAGTATCGGTGCAGCTACCTGGGCGGAGCAGAGAGCGTTCGACGGTCGGGCCTATCCCCGCTGCAGCCGCGCCTGACGCCCCGCCCGCCGCAGGCCGCAGGCCGCAGGGCCAGGGCTCTGGCCGCTGCTGCTGCCGCTGCTGCCGCTGCTGCCGCTGCTGCCGCTGCTGCCGCTGCTGCCGCTGCTGCGGCTGCTGCCGCTGCTGCCCATGACCAGGCCCAAGCCCGGCCCGGCCCAGCCCGGCCATCCCTCCGCCTTCTGCCGGAGGCCTCTGAGATTCCAGGCGGCAGGGCCTCTTACTGCTCATGCAAGAGCTCATCACAGCGGGGAAAAACAACATCAGAGTGAACGAGATCGGTGTAGAGTCTTTTATTGCCTTTGGTATGGGGAGTCGCTCCTCTCTCTCACTCTACCCCCCTCCCTCCCTTCCTCTGTCTGTCTCTCCCTCTCATCTGAACAAACTAATTTACGCCGCCGAATCGACATCGGAGGAGGTATGAATGAAATTCTAGTGAGCGGGAGTCTTGGATGATACTGAAGCGTTGTTGTTTACAGCGAGTTTCGTGTACGGGGTGTCGTTCTGGAGGGATTATATCGGCGGCGCCTCTGCGGGGCCGTGCATTGCATTATTGGTAACCGAGTCCGGTTTATCAGGTCTGCGACACGCACGCGGCTTCCCTGAAAAAAAAAGGAGAAGAAAATAGGCTGTTGGTAGTATGAATTTTAATGTTTCTACTTATCTTCCCTTGGGTAATACTGTTTCATTATTTTGTTGTGAAATAATATGAATTTCTTTTCCCACCAGTAATCCCGTGCTAAAGCTCTCCGAGGGTGGTAGTGTCTGCACCTCGTATATCACACGACAGCGCTGCTAGTGCGATGCCGGTGCCCAGCGGTGCCCAGTGGTGCCCAGGCCCAGGCTCTCGGCACGTAGAGCGATCGATTAGGTCAGACAAATCCGCGTTGCGTCTGCCCGACCCAGTAACCCCGGCGGCACACGGTCCGTCGGGGCGCGAGAACAGGGCTCCACTGTGCTCCACCCGCCCGGCCCGTCCCTCCCCCGCGCAAACATGTAATTTCCAATGCCGCGCGGCGGCGCAGTGAGAATATTATAAATAGGAGCAGGTTCCCTGCATTTCAAATACAGGGATAATAATACCGCCGTCCATGCGGGGCTGCGGGGCCCACATGCTTAATGCCATGTTCCACCTCTCCGTCTCCACGACACCTTTTTTCCTCGGCCGCACGACAGACCGCGGCGGCGGTGGCGGGACCCGCGCGGCCCCGCGGCGGTCAGGCAGCCCCACGGCACGGGCCCGGGCCCCCGCCCCGCCGCCCCCGGCGGCCCATACATTTCGTCGAGATAAATCCGGAGGGGTGGCCGAGCCGGCCGGCGGCGCCGGGGGTGTGGCCCGTGCTCGCGTGCTCACGGCCGTGACAGGGCGTGTCGGCGTCGTGTCGGCGTCGTGTCGGCGTCGTGTCGGCGCGTGCCGTATGTCGTTTCCCTTCGCCAGCAGCAGCAGCCTCGTGCTGCAGCCACGTTATGCGCGGTTCACGTTCCCAAAGCAGTTGCACCACGAACGACAAAGTGAAACATCCATTATTTTCTCTGCGGCAAAAACAGCCGACATATGTCACGTGTGGTGGCCGTCGCGTTTGGGCCGTACCAGGCATGTGTTTTCTGCTGGAGGTGCCGGGCGGGCGATGCCAGCGCCCCGATACGGTGGCCGGCGGCACTCACTGGCCGTGACGCCTCCGCGGCCCGCGGTCCCGCGGCCCCCGCCGATAGCCAGCCGACATGGACACACTACGGCCCCTGAGGGCCCTCGCTGCCCACAACGGACCGGCACACACATTTGCGACTCCGACTTACCGTGCGAGAGCGTCTTCGGTAGGTGCCCGGCGGAGCCCGTCCCGTTCCCGGCCCGGATTGTCCCAGGAGGCCGGCGGCCGGCGCGTGAGAGATGCTGGCCGATACAGCCGCAGGGACAGTCGCCCATCAATCTCTCTCGGCGGCCGGCGGAGCCAGCGGAGCCAGCGGAGCCAGCGGAGCCAGCGGAGCTCTCTGCCTGCGCTTCTGCCTCCACCTGTCGCCCGCAATAACACCGCGGCAGCAGCGCTGTGCAGCGTCTAATTAGTGTACTCCTCTTCTGGGAATCATCCTCTCCTCTCCTCTTTGCTCGTTCTTGTCAACGGGGGAGAATTACAAAACTTTCACTCACTAATACGTACGCTCCGACGCGCGGCCCGGAGAGCAAATTGAAGCGATAACCTTAATCCGAGTGCGCGCGGTTTCTGGTTTTCTTTTTGTGGGCCGCCCTGTAATCGGGTCGACTTAGGCCCGCCCTGGTCGGTCCCGGCGGCGCCCTGACGGGGCGGGAGGCGGGAGGTCCGCGGCGGCGCGGCCAAATAACCAAACGCCGGGGCATTATCCATTGTCATCGTTGGTTAGGACCGACAATAGGGAGGGAGAGAGAGAGACAGAGAGAGAGAGAGAGAGAGAGAGAGAGAGAGAGAGAGAGAGAGAGAGAGAGAGAGAGAGAGAGAGAGAGAGAGAGAGAGAGAGAGAGAGAGAGAGAGAGAGAGCCTCGACCAGCCCCGGAGGTGGGACGGAGACAGACGTGGTCGGGCTGCGTGGCCTGGTCCGTTACGCGTGGCGCCGCGTCGGCGTCGGCCAGGGCGTCATCGGGGGTCTGAAGCAATCGTTAATACCGCGGCCAGCGGGGGGGGGGGGGGGGGGGGGGGCGTAGGCCTCGCGGCTGCATGCTCAGGTTTGTCACGCTCGTTACACTTCAAACTAAGCGCCGCGTTCTGTTTGCAAAAGACCAGAGGTATACCGCCACCGCGGCATCAAAAGGGGGGGGGGGGGGATCTTAAATCCGCCGGTGGCAGACACACTTTTGCGAAACATGAAACTGCGGACAGCGACACGCCAAACGCCTGCCAGTGCGAGGGTAGGCCAGCCCGCAAGACACGCGTGCATGCTGATGTTATGTTTGCCTACCCACCAGGCGCCATCAGTGCGTCCCTGTTGGAGTTTCAGGCCCCCAGCCCTACTTTCGTCCGAACGAGTAGTGGGCGCGGGCTAACCGAGGGGTATACATCATTTGATAAAATCCACTTACACCTAACAAAACCGTTCATTATAGCCACATCCATTCGGCTCCTCCAGTTTCCAGTCTCTCTAGTATCACTAGTCACCAAAATGTATCCGAAATTAGTGTTCCCTCTATCAAACCCCAAATGTTCACGCCATTCCCAGGACTCGTTCGGGAGAGGAAAAAAAATAATTTCGGGATTCAAACGCAATTTTTGGCTGGCAATGGCAAGGTATGAAACCGCAAGTGGGTAGAAGGAAACCTACACGAGCCTAAGCGAGAGCGAACCACTCCGCGGGGCTGGTCAGGTGAGAAGGTTGGGGGGCGGTGAGCACGCTTGGACGAGCGGCACACTGGCAGTGACAGCCTAGCCCGACATAACCCCTAGGCGTACGACCAGGTGCGACGTGGCTGCAGTCCCTGGACTCGAACGGGACCCCGAGTTTCCGGAGTGCGCTGCGCAGTCTCGTTATTTTCGGCCGGCCGCGGTCCGGTCCGGGCATACATCTTGATAACCGCGGCGGCGCTGAGCAGCTGATTCGGATCTAGCCTCATTGCCAGTCGTCATTTAGCGTCGTCGTGCGCCGCGTCGTAGAGGGATGGGGCGAGCGCCTAGCACCCTTCGGGAGCCTCGCTACGCTACACCCGCCCTATCCGGGCCGGAGGAGCCCGGAGGCACCACCTGCTGCCGCATCGCTGTAGGCCGCGCTGCAGGCCGCGGGGACCGCAGGGCAGTAAACTACGGTGGACTGATAACGGCGCGGCGACATGTGTTCATAGCACCGTCAGCCACAGTGTTTTTAGTGCTCCAAATAATTATTGGAAATATTTGTCCAGGAGCAGGGTTAGCAGCGTCGTCGTGTATGTAAAATAATACACTTTCCATGTAAAAACGCAATTATTTTTTACAGTGTGAAAATAACAACTTCTAAACATTCCGATATTTGACTTTTCTTTTCCTGGTCGATTGGGTGATGGTCACCGCGCTGATGCGGCGCTCTCGAGCCAATGACAGTACCGATTTTTTTTCTCGCCTGAACATTCGGCGTTAGTGAGGACACCAGTTAAATATCCGGCCCGTTCTCACGACTCGTTCGGACGAAAAAAAAAATAGATTTTAAGCTCAGCAAATGCTAAAGTAAAATCCAAATTTATGAACCGAATGAGAATTTTGCTTGCAGCAAAACGTGCCTTTTGCTCGTCCCGGAGTGGTTTAGCGGCAGGACTGGGGTGCCCCCGGCCCCCGGAGCCCAGCCCAGCCTCCGTGGACGGAATGTATCGCCGTGCGCCCTGCGTGCCTCGCAGACGTCCGCGCCGCGCCGCGCAATACCAAAACGACGATACGTACTCGCGCTGACAAGTAAATTAGCGAGGATTGTCCCGGAGTATGCAAATGGCCAATCGATACACGTTGGCACTCTTCCATACGGACTCTCTCTCGCGCACCAATGCACTCCGGGCACGGCCCGGCCTGGGCGGGGTGGTCGGCGAGGTCTTACCCGCTCTCACGAACGGAACGAAACGAAACGCGCCAGGGGGTCCAGTCGGCCGGCGGCGGCGGGAATCGAACCTGCGCCACGCCAGGGCGAGGAACGGGGCCGGAGGCGCGGGGCCCGGCCGCGTCGTGTCAAGTCGTCGTTGTCGTACACAAGCAACCCCCTCGCGAGCAGGCGGCAGAAGTCACCAAGGACGTTGGGCCCGCGCTGGCGGAGAGGCCCCGGGGCGGGGCGGGGCCGGGCGGGGCCGGGCCGGGCAGGCCGAGATACCATCTGGACGTTTGTTCCGCCAAGATTTATCGGCATTCTTCTGCTCTCTTCTCCAGAGATGCGAGCCGGGATTGCTCTACTCTGCGCGCGCGAAGCCCCAGCGAAGCCCTGGCGAGGCCCAGCGTGCCCTGGCGGGGCATGGCGGGGCGTGGCGTGGCGTGGCGTGGTGAGGGGGCGCCGGCGGGGAGGCTTTTCGAGGCGAGGGGGTGACGGGACGGGGGGGTACGTCCTATTGTTGCACCGTAGCCGTATCTTCTCTTCAATTGTGCTCCAGTACAACCCCAAGAGACACATATATTTCGGACGCCGCTGGTTAGCTCAGACTCAAGTCAACACCGGACCTGCCCTGCCGAGGGCCCCACCAGCTCGCCAGCGCGCAGCCCCGCCCATCTCTCTCTCTCTCTCTCTCTCTCTCTCTCTCTCTCTCTCTCTCTCTCTCTCTCTCTCTCTCTCTCTCTCTCTCTCTCTCTCTCTTTCTCTCTCTCAGTTCTCACCCCCAGCCCCCACCTAAACCTAACCCCCTCGAAGCTCTCGTCGGCATCCTCCTCAGATTCCCCCCGCGTTTGCTGCTTCTCACTCCACCGTTGGCTTCGTTCCTTTAATTATACAGCACCCATTCTCCAGTCAGCGCTGGGCGCCCCCCCCCCCCTCATCCCTTTCTGTACCCACAGCGCCCTCTAGAAGCAGCAGCAGCAGCCTTCTGTTTGTCTTTTGTTTATACACATTGGACCGCAATTTCCATCGAATGCCGTGTGCTGTGCGTTTCGCGCCATTCATCGTGACGCTGATGGCCGGGGCCCCAGAGCGCTGCCCGGCGCTGCCCGGCGCTGCCCGGCTACGCGTCCAGTCGCCGTCGGGGCCGTCGGGGCCCGTCGCTCTTTTGCATGTTCCGAGTGTATCTCCCGCGACAACAATGGCTCAGCAGCAGCAGCAGCAACAGCAGCAGCGCAGCGCTTTTGTTTTGTCTCTTTTTTTTCTGCGAGTCGTCTTCCTCCGCACCCCTCCTTGGCGGCGTTGGCGTTGCGTGGCGCGGATACTCGTCCGTGGCGTCGTCGTCGTCGTCGTCCGCAAAGGGTAGCAAAAGAGGAGATAACATTAGTAAAACGGTCATTAACATTAAGGCACGAGGGCTGGGCCGGGCGGGGCGGGGCCGCACTGCTGTGTTGTCGGTAGGTAGCCGGCGCGCGCATTTTAATCATCGATTAAGCGGCGATCGGGGCGGCGCGGCGGCGGGGCTGGCGGAGCTCCGGGAGGCCCCCGCCGAGCCCCCGCCGAGCCCCCGCCGTGCAGATGCAGCCGGGAGGCGCGCTCTGGATTTACGAAATTGGCCGCGGATTGTAATCAGCGGCCGACTCGGTAGAGCGCGCGCGCGGCGGGGGAGCCGGGCCGCGGGTGCGGCGGGGGAAAGCCGGCCGGCTCACAGCCCGCCGCACCGCCGACCAGATTTCTCATCATCATCTCAAGAGCGTTAGTTTGCACACGCCTTTAGGGCCCGAACTCTAACACAACCACGGATGGAGACAGCCTGAAGTCACATCTAGGGTAAGTGCAGGTGAACGAATCACTCTGGAACAAGAATCACATTCGGGGGAAAAAAGAAGTGTTCCTCATAGGGTAAGGGGACCAGTGACCCTTCTTTCTTTTACTCTCCTGCTTCAACCAAGTTTGAAAAATTATTTCGAAGTTTTTGATTGGGCATACCTTATTCCTCGACTAAATGAATCGATTTCGAAGTTTCTAGTCCTAAGGTCGCTGGTAGACCTGGTACTGGTAGCTACCAGGTATGGAGATCTTGGGGTGGCCATTTTCCAAGGGGTCTCTTAGGAGGTCCTCGTACCCTAAGTGGTCGTTTTATTTACACTTGCTAAATAGTTATTTTCTGGCTTTTACCTGCTGTGAATTTTTCCTTTCTGAAGCACTTAAATGAACCTTTTCTTTGGTGTTTGTTTTACAGTGCGGTTTCCCCGAAACCTGCTCACCAGAAAATGTACTCGCTTGGCAGACTCGTCGTCGAATGGACAACACACAGGGTTCGCGAAAGCAAGGCAACTATGAGAATATAACTGTAGGTCCTCGTCGAGTCCTGCCTCATCCCTCAATGGCAGCGCATAATGCTACACGTGGCCGCCCCCTGTGGGACGTCATATACAGTGCTTTCTGTCCCTCGCCGGTCATTCCGCGTGTCCGCTGCTGCGGTCGCTATTGCGGCCGCTGGCGGACCTCCGCGTGTCAAGTGCACGAGGCAGCAGTGCCGTTTCCATACAAGCCGCCCCAGTCCTTTTGCCTCGATAAAACGGATCAGTCAATAAGGAAACAAAGGGCTGAGTGGTGCCCCGTGGTGCCCCGCCGGCTGCAGCGCAGCGCAGCGCTGGGACCGGCCGCTGGGGGAACACGGACCGCATAGAAACACAAGACGGCCGTATCGCGCCCAGATCTCATCTCGACGATCTCCATGGAGGACGCGCGGATCTTGTTCGCAGTCGTAGGAGTATAACCCGGGCGAGTCATCGGACCAACACGGGTGTGAACTTGATGAGATTGGCAGAAATGTTTGTTGCTGATAACTTTGCACGGTTCTTAGCATTCTGGGATTGTCTTTTCCGATGTTGAAATCGTGCCGAGTCATCCGTAGCCCCTTACGAGCCTCGGGTAGGCAATCCGCACGCGTCGGTGCGCGCCGGGACAGGCTACATTGAGAAGTGCACGGGGGCTCTGGGATGCGACTCTGATGAGGCAGGCAGGCAGGGCCAGGCCGGGAGGTTCGAATTCAACACTCATCACGCGAGACCTCCTCCTCGGAGACGGGGGGACCGGAGGGCCTTGCCCTTGTCCTTGCCCGGGCGGCAGCAGTGGGCACACACGTGATATCTCACCGCACGGATCGAAAACATCCCCAACAGCCGCGCGCGCGCACACACTTGAAAAATCACTGCTGCTGCGTCGATCTGAGAGGGGACACCGGGACAGCGCGCATCAGAGCTCTTTTCCAACACGGACACACGGCACCGCACGGCAGGCATCGTGATGCTTCGAGGTGGTGTGTGGTACCTGTATACCTCCCGTCCCGTCCCGTCCCGCTCCTATTCTTATTCTGAGAAAACCGGTTCCTTCCCGACCTTTGGAAACAACTCCGTTTCGTTTCCTTGACGACGAGGAGAAGTCCGTCGGGTAGCAAGGACCTCTCTGGACCGGGCGGGTGCACGGAGTAGTTGCCCCGAGTGGTACAAGCGCTGCTCGCCGGCCCCCCTGACCCCTCCCCACGCCGCCTCTTACTCGTATCTAGCCCCCCCCCCTCCCCTCCCCTTTCTTTCAGCCCCAGCTTCCAGCTCACCTTGGCTCGTTCATCAGATAGTGTTGTAGCGGGGCAAGGCGAAAGGCCCATCCCACCCCATGCCGTCCCACCGGGCTTAGCCTTATCGCGTCCAAAATGTTTCATCCCGTAATTAACTTTTCAAACTTATTTTCGGGTCCTCCGGCAGCAGTAGCAGCAGCAGCAGCAGCAGCGGTGGCTGGCAGCATCCAGTCAGCCCCTGATTGCCGTGGCACCGAGTTGATATCGGTATGCGCGCTGCGCCGCGCCATGCGTTCGGTTGCCGCGATACGACGACTCCTGGAACTTCTGCCCGTGTTTTGGAATCCCAGGCGGCGCTAGCGCTGGCTGGGCGTAGAGTGGAACGAAACTTCCCAAACTATGGAGCATAGCAGAACCCCCAGAACAGGGACGAAGTGCGACAATGTAAAAACCGCGGCACGGGGACCTGAAAAAGAAGCTGATCATCAACAAATAACAACACCTTCCACAGTCTTCATCGGCATTGGACGGAATGCCTGTTTTTTTTTGTTTTTATTTTTATTTTTTTGGCGCCAAGGGAAGCACGCGTCGGACCAGAGAGCTGATGGCTTCCGTGCCAAAGGCTTCCAAAGGCATCCCCCTTGCACATCGCAGGCCGTGCCAAAGGGCTGGCCTGGCGGGGGGGGGGGGACGGGTTGGCGAGCCCCAGCCGCCCCGGCGGTGTATCATGCTAAAGAGTTTCGTGGGGTGGCGTTGGTGGCGGAGGACCGGAGGACCCCGAGAAGGCGGACAGGTCAGAAAAAGCCACTTTCCGAGCACTGCCTGCTGCCGCCGCCCCACCGCCGGGCGCAGGCTACCAGCTCAGGCGCCTTGGCGCCCAGGCGCGCGGGCCGCACCGCGTTTTTCCATTCTCCGATGCCCCTCTCTCCCTCGCACACCATTACCACCCGGTCCCGGGTCGGTCCCTGGTCGGTCCCGGGGCTCCCTCCGTCCACACCGATGCCATGGCGATGCAGTGCAGCAACCACCCCCCTTCCCTCCTCCCCCCCCCTCTCTCTCTGTCTGTCTGTCCCTCTCCCACCACCCTTCCTCACCCTCTCTCTCTCCCTCTCGCCCCGCCTCTTCCCGTCCACCCAATTCCCAGGCGACATGCTCTGATCGCTCGGAGACATTTATCTTTTCCGGAGGGTGTCCGCGCGCTCGCCCTCGCCGCCTCGGCAGCCTCTGGTCCTCTGGTCCGGGGGGCGCCCCACGCTCCCCCTCACCCCTCCCCTCCCCGCGGCCCCCGCGGGACCCTATACACAACAATAGCAGTCAGCGGTATATGGCTCTTAGTTGAGACATTTTCAACTTTCTCCCCCGGCGTCCACCCCCGGCCCGTCCCCCCCAACCCCCGGCCGCCGCCGCCGATGGGCGTAAACGGCCTGAGCAATGGATTCGGCGTGGTATGGTGCGCGGGACAGCAGCCTCGGCAGCCGCCGACGGGGCACTTTTTGCTCCAAAGTAGGACCACCACTTCTACAGAGTAAGTTTGCTTGGCTGCCAGTGTGTGTGTGTGTGTGTGTGTGTGTGTGTGTGTGAGTGTGTGTGTGTGAGTGTGTGTGTGTCTTTGTGTGTGTTCGTGTGCCCCCACCCCACGCAGCTGTTGCAGGGGACGATCGCGGAAGGCATTCTGGTGCGGCCGCGCCACGCGAGTGCACTCAACAGCGCGGGCTCTATGGGCTGCTCGGCGGGCTGCTCGGCGGCACTGTACAGTTTGCCTACCTCCCGGGCGCACGGTCAGAGTGTACGCGTGTGACCGGCCGGCCGCCGCGCCGCCGCGCCGCGCTCCGGGCCTCTTATCTGGAATGGCTCGTCGTACCGGCCGTTTACGTCGCCGCTTAAATTCGCCGGCCCTCGGCCATCACTCACACGCCGCGGCCGCCGCGTCGTGAAACGTCGTGTTTGTAGCCTACTCGCACAAAAAAAGTACAAACTTCCGCATGATTATATGTTAACTTTCAAATTTGTACATGTCGCCGTCCGACGACACCTGTCTGCACCGCCGGCTGTACTCGCCCCGTGGCCTCAGTCACGTCCGCCCGCCGGCAATAGCCTACGGGTGCAGGGGATATGCTACGTACAGCGCGTACTGGCCGGTAGACGGGGTAGGCAACCCACAAAACAAACAAAACAACCTCCAGGAGGACGCGTGTGGCTCAACTTTTGAGAGGTCTTTGAGAATGAACGGCATGAATGGGCGCAGCGGCTCGGCTGTCTCGTCCGGCTGTGACTAACAGGGCGGGCCGGTGGCGGCCGGTGGCCAACGAGGCGCCGCGCCGTCACTTTTTCGGTAGTGAGCCCCGGCCAAATCACTGTAATCTTTTGGGAAAGGGAAGCCGCCGCAGCAGCCACCGCCACACAGCCTATCGGAGCCAATTACCGCTCATCCCCGGCCACCCCGACCCGGGCCGGAGTGAGACGTGCCACGGGCGGCCAGGCCACGGGACGGTCAGGGTGTGTGTTTAGAAACAATTACCTGGACCTGCGGAACCTGCGCTGCAGCCCAGACGCATGCTGTCCCCGTCTATGACCGAAAAGTGAGTGAGCTATTACTCTGCTGCCGGCGGCGGCGGGGTGATTGAAAAAGACGACACAGAAATTGCCTTCCCCTCCCCGTAAAAGGTAAAAGCCGTCGTGATAGAGGTGTGATAATTGGGGGATGAGAGGTGGGCGACGAGGGTCTGCTCGGGGCCGTCTTCAGGTGCGCTGGACAAAGTGCGATAAACATCGGAGCGGGCCGAGGGCCGGGGCCGCCGGGGCCGCCGGGGCGCCGCCGCTGAACAAACACACGCCCCCCGCACTACCCCGCACACGGCGGCGCAGAGCACACGGCACGCGCAGCAGCGGCGCAGCATCAAGTGCAGCAGCAGCAGCAGCAGCGGCGGCGGCGCAGCATCAAGTGCAGCAGCAGCAGAAGCAGCAACAGCAGCAGCAGCAGCAGCAGCAACAAGGCGACAGCCGTCCGAATCGATTTCCAGCGACGAGTAAGACGTGTCAGATAAGAAATGTGACTGACGGACGCGCCGAGGGCGGCAGAAGGCGGCGGCAAGCCGAGCGGCAAGCGGATGGCGACGGCCTCCCAATCGTCCGCGCACAAAAAAGAAATGGACGTGTCTGGTCTCGGTGACAGGAGAGGAGACCTGCCTCGGCTCGGCCTACTGCAGCCGGAGCCGGCAGACGGCGTGGCGCCGGCGGCATCACCTCCACGGCAGCGGTCCTCTGACGCCGAAAAAGAAACGAAAAATGACAAATGTACTGAATAGGAATGATAGGACGGATGGATGGGGATTATTAGATCAGAGGATCTGCAAACTAATCATAAAAAAATTATTTCCACCTTAACCCTAGCAACTTAACCCACCCCATTTAAACAAATAGTTTTCATCTTTCCTTAGCAACCCTACCTATGGCGACAGCCATCACCAAACTAATTATGTTTGAAATTACAATGATTATTTGCGATATCCTGCAATGCAATTCTGTACTTTGTAACGTCATTGTAACCTGAGTTACAGTGCTCCAGTGCCGACCCCTACCTCCCGGAAGAAAAAATAGGTGCGACGGCTTGGCGGCGGCTGGACAGCGACGGCCAGCCCAGCAACGACATCAGCGACAACACCTGCCGTTATATTGTGGTGCGCGGTGCGCGCGACATTCCGCTGCAACGCAGAGAAGTGTGAAAGGAAATGGAGTAAAACAAGCAACGCATTGACGGCTACACAACAATAAACGCGAAGCTTTTGACCACGGCACGGCACGGCAGGGCGCACACACGCACGCACGCTGCGGTACGCGGGCACGGCCGGAGGTGGAGGTACCGACATGGAAGCGCGGTAACCCCGCCCCGCCCCGCCACGCCACGCCGGGCCGCGGAGCAGAACAACACCCAGACACACCGTGCAGGAGGGAGGACGCGCGAGCCGAGAACTGACTCCTTCTTTTTATTTACTTTGTTTTTCGTCCTGCTAATTCTTTGTAATTGGAGGCAGGAAGGAAACCAACGTCCACTTCCGCCTCCCTCCTGCTTTTTTTCCTTACTCACCTGAGCAATACGAAAATGTATAACAATGATTGTATCGGCAAGGAAAAGTGGTATACCCAGTCGTCGAACACTTCCATTTCGGACCGCAGCACGCTGCGCGGGAAAGCAAACGCAGAATAGCCTATCATTTCGCGAAAGTGATTTCGAGCCGTTTTAATGGAGTCCGCTGCTGGGAACCCAAGGGGCTCCGGACCCACATGGCGAGAATCCGACGCGATATGAGCCGGCTTCATTCTCTCATCCTTTGATCGATCACAGGGAAGCGCAATTACCGCCGCAGCGGCGCGCAAGCGGCGCGTAATCACGCGGCAGAAAGCTGCTTTCACAGAGCGAGACGCGCGGCGGCAGCCAATGGCAGCTCAGCGCCGCACCGCGCCGCACCGCGCGGGACTTTCAAACCCGCGCGGCGGCCGTGCTGCACTGCGTTGCAGTGCGGCGCACGTTCGCGTGTGTTTTGCTCCTTTGAGCGCTTTTCGATTCGTTTCCCACCGCGAAACTAATCACTGCAATTACTGTCATATGGGGGCTATATATATATGTATACAGAGGCGGGCGCAGTGCCGTGCGAAGCGGCGGCGGCGTATGAGCAGCGGCTCTCCTCCCCGTTTGGCACCGCCGCCACCGCCGCAACAGGCACCCGCCACATATGTGGGTCAGCTCGCGGCGGGAGTCAACCGAGTCAACGCGGTATTATTTCTGGAGAAGTGCATCGCGATTTCGGAGCTCTCCGGGGTGGGGGCTGCGGTCCCCGGAGTGGAGGACGTGGAGCTCGGAGCTCTCCGGGGCGAGGGCTGTGGTCCCCGGAGTTGTGGACGTGGAGCTTGGAGCTCTCCGGGTCGAGGGCTGCGGGTGGAGGACGTGGAGCTTGGAGCTCTCCGAGGTGGGGTTGCGGTCCCTGGAGTGGAGAACGTGGAGCTCGGCTCTGTGGCCGTACGCGGCCTTCCGTACGCGGTATGCAGATGAGCCTGCGGGGTGACGCGGCGCCGCTCGCCGAGACAAAAGGCCGTGCTCCTGCTCCTCACCGCCTGTTATTGTGGGCCGCGCTATAGCGCTGCTTAATGAGAACACGGTCCACATGCTCCGGGCGCTGCTGCCGGCCACGGCCCTCCGAAACTTGGCACATGGAAGGCCGTATAGCCTGCCCGGGGTCCCTGGCCCGGGGCCCCTGCCCGCCCCGCGGCCCCGACCGGCCACTGGCCGCACCCCACCACGGGTGCCGGCCCCGCCCTCCGCCCTGGCGCCTGGCCCGACGTTGGCCACTATTCTGTCCTCACAGGTCTTTCATGCGTGTTGTTTGCTCGCGAAAAGTTGCCAAAAAAAAAATACACCAAAAAAACTGTCCACACTGGATCAGTGCCATGTTTCTGGCCTGTCGCCGCAGCCGGTGTCCATGGCCTCTGCCACGTTCGTCATGTCGGTGAGGCTGAGAGATCTCCGCACCTGCGAGATGCTGTCATTGTGCTGCGCTGGGGCCCGGCCTGCGCACGCGCGATAGCAGGCAGCGGCAGCGCAACTCGGTCCGTCAGTCACACATTGTATGTAAAACCGTGCAATGCGGCCCCCGGCCCCCGGCCCCCGGCTGAGCCGCAGCCGCACCCGGCAGGGCCGGGCCTCGCAGGCCTTTTCGATATCAAGGGCCGCGGATAGAGGGCCGGCCCTCAGGCCTTCAGGGGGCCCTTCGGCCCTTCGCCGGGGCATTATACGCAGAGAGGCGGACCGCTTCTCGGAACTGTTAGCGCAAGCAGCACAACGCGGTACGGAGTACGGGGTACCGGCGGGCGGCTCCCTTCGTCCTCCACAAGGCGGACGGGACGGCGGTGGCGGCATGTGCGCCGAGCCGCACAGCGCAAGCCGCGCGCGCCCGACCACCGCCCCGCCTCCGCCCCGCCTACCCCGCCACCGCCCCGCCACCGCCCCGCCACCGCCCCGCCACCGCCCCACCACGCCGATGTTCGCGGCAAAGAGGGCCTTACGTCTTTCTCCATAGGCAAATTTCGCATGCTTAGAGCGCCGGCGGCCCGCGGCGGCCCCGGGAATGCAATTGCGCCATGCGATGCTATGCGATACCACGCCATGCACTGTTGGACCGGACCGGCGGACCGGCTGTAGCAATGTCAGGAACGATATCCTGACGCGAGCGCTCACACGAAGCTCATGGCAGCCGCGAGCAGCCCGTGGCCGTGACAGCCTGTCCTGCCTAGCCGCCCGCCGCCTGGCCAGGCTATCGCCAGCTATCGTCATAGAGCTATCGTCGCCCTCCTTCGCACTCCCTGGACGGGGGCCTCTCGGCGTGGGCCCCGCGACGGCGACGACGGGGGCGTGGCGCGGCGCGGCGCGTCAGTGAAATTACGTCCCGAATGTTAATTCCGATATCAGCCTCCGCCGATCGCGGGCGCGGGGCCGCGTGTTCGGATCGGATCTGGCAGCGTCATCGCGTATGTGTCTCGCCGCGCCACAGCGCCGGCCTCTCTCTCTCTCTCTCTCTCTCTCTCTCTCTCTCTCTCTCTCTCTCTCTCTCTCTCTCTCTCTCTCTCTCTCTGTCTCTGTCTCTGTCTCTGTCTCTGTCTCTCTCTGTCTCTCTCTCTCTCTCCTCTCTCACTCTGATCTCGCACCTCTCTATACACATGCTGCGTCACCCCCGCGGGCCCTACGGTGCCCACGGGCCGGGCGGACAATTAGTGGCCGATCAGACATCCCCCTTCCCCTCCCCCCTTTCAGCCGGAAAACAAACTGGCCCTGTCTACTCATGTCCGACTTGTCAATGTGGCCCTCTGGTTCCAGCCGGGCCGGGGCCTGCCTTACCTGTCTATGATCCCGCTGTCGTGTGTGTGTGTGTGTGTGTGTGTGTGAGAGAGAGAGAGAGAGAGAGAGAGAGAGAGAGAGAGAGAGAGAGAGAGAGAGAGAGAGAGAGAGAGAGAGAGAGAGAGAGAGAGCCGTTATGGAGCTCGGCAGCCAGCAGAGCCCCTCAGCTCGCGCTGCTGAGATGTCCGCGGAGACAGTTAGCCAGCAGCCCCATGGCCGCCTCTGGCCCTGCCTGGCGCGCGCCCGCCGGACAGCCAGCCGAGCCAGATGACTTGGCACGCGCCTATCACAGACGCCATCTCCCTCTCTCTCTCTCTCTCTCTCTCTCTCCCTCTCTCTGCGTTCTCTCTCCGCCTATCTCACTCGCTCTCGTGCCGTGTGCCGTGTGCGAGCTTTATGACAGGCGGCGGTGTTGTTCACACGTTCGCGCCGCCGCTGCGAACCCCTAGCAGCCGACGCCTTAATGGCTGGCGCATGAATGTTTCAATTTTCCTAAGACGGCGCAACGCACGCAGGAGCGGAGCCGCGCGTCAAAAGAACTCGGGAGGGTAAAATAAAATTGACTCAAAATATCAGCACTGCCAAATTTCGATCAGACCGTTTAAAATGTTGAGATAAATCGACAAAAAATTTGGGGACTGATGGCCCTCTCGACGCGACGCCGATGCGTGCAGGCGACTCCGGGTGACTGCTGGGAGACGCACGAGGGTGGCGGGAAAGTCACAGGACTCCTTCTGCTGCGACGCGCACACACACAACGCAACACTCACACACAACACAACACACACACACACACACATGGCGTTTCGCCTGAATAAATTAGAGCAATTTGTGTGAGTGTAGCCGAGGACACGGCCGAGACGGGATATCAGGTGTGAGTGTGTGTGGGCGCGCGCGGGGCCGCGCGGGGAGTGGCGGGGGAGGGGCGCCTTCGCGCATGTTTATGGAGGAAATGGTTACTTTGATAAGGCGGGTCGAGAGAGGGAGAGGTAGAGAGCGAGGAGAGAGAGAGAGAGAGAGAGAGAGAGAGAGAGAGAGAGAGAGAGAGAGAGGGGGGGGGGGGGTCGGAGCGTAGGACCCCGAGCGGCCGGGGCCGGGCTGGTCGGGGCGGGGGCAGCTGCAACGACTCCGGAAGTGGGTCCGCCTGTGCCTCCCCTCCCCTCCCCCTCCCCCTCCAGTACAGTTTTCTGGGCGCCCTTGTCGTGTTCCATTTCGGCATCGACGTGTCGTCGTAAGGCGGTGAGACATATCACGAACGTGGCTTGAAATGTTGAAACGAACACAACAGTTTGGGACATTTTGCTTTCCGATCGGTTACCTCCGATTCCCATGCCGCGCCGCGAAGACTCACTCCACGTTCGCTCGACTAACGCTCACACTCGCCTCCTGTATAGGTAATCATCTCGGGCGCACGAAAATGAGTAATGTCCTTTTCCTCCCCGAGAGAGAGGAAGAGGGAGAGAAAACGAGAGAGGGGGGCCGAGGAAAGGGTACGAGCGGGGGAGGGCCTTCGGCCGGGCACAACGTAGCCAGCGGCGAGGCGGCCGGGCCGGGCCGGGCCCTGAGAAGACGCGCTGGGTATCGGTGCGGGTCGGGCGGGCCGTGCCGCGCCGTGCCGCGCCGTGCCGCGCCGTGCCGGTCCGAGCCTCGGGCCTGGAGCCCTCCGCACCTCGCCGCGCGCCTCACCTTTCCGTCACGGAGTAACGTTCGAGTCGGAAATCCGTGTCATAATGGCATCACGACCGGGCGGTCGAGCAGGGCGGGGCCGGGCGGGGCCGGCTGGAGCCCTGCCGGGGACCTGGCCGCCCTGCCCGTCTGGGACCGCCGCCCCGCCGCCTGTTGGCCGCCATTAATTGTTATTTTTCATATAAGCTATCAAACGTGTTATTAGCGTCGCCAGCATGGCGGACAACAGCCCAGTGCCACCAACCACAATAATTAAATGGTAATCGCTCCTTACGCATATCAGCTGTTGTTCCGTTCTCGGGCCGGGGCCAAAGGGATCTGTGCGGCTCTCAATTAGAAGCAATTTGCGTCCGGCATCACAAGTGACCGTGGCGTGCCGGGCAGCGCCTGAGCAGCGCAGGCCAGCGTGCCCACTTCCCCCGCGTGATGAGATGCCCGGCGCGTCATGGCGCTCATGGCGTCCCGCCCCGCCATGGAGCCACGGGCTTCAGCTGACATAGGGAGTGTGCGAGGTATGCAGGTCTCCGAATTTGTTACAACTTTGGGGTGCGAAGGCCAAAGGTAGAAATAAAGAACGCACACACGCAAAAATAGGTCGCGCAATGTCTATTCATTATCACTTCATTCTATACGAGGGAGAGCCCCCCCCCCCTCCCCTTTTGAGAGAGGTGGGGGGGGGGGGGATTTAACATTTGCATCCAACAAAAAAAAACACGTCAAAATTCGAGAAAATTTGTTGCAAGAACCCCCAGTTCTTAGAGTTGTCGTTTTATTTTTTAAATTATATTTTGTTGCTACAAAAATAAATTTTTTCTCCTCCAGGAAATCAATCACCTCGTGAGTTTGGCAGACCGTCACCAGCAAAACATCTTGTGCATGTTGTCGGCCTGCTTTTCGTGTGTCGCTGGCGGGCTGCCTCTGCCAAGACCACGGCCCGGCCGGTGCGTTGCGTGCGAGGGCGTACACATCAACCCGGCACAGCAGCAGCGGCCCAGTTGTGTACATTGTATGAGTCTGTGAGTTATAATGTCAGGTCCAGGGAGAGAGAGAGAGAGAGAGAGAGAGAGAGAGAGAGAGAGAGAGAGAGAGAGAGAGAGAGAGAGAGAGAGAGAGAGAGAGAGAGAGAGAGAGGGCAAAGCAGGATGCAAAGCATAGCAGGAGTTCGATGTAAGTGGGGATCGGATCACAAAAAAAGTATCTGTTAATTATTTATTGTGTAAGAAAATTACTATGTTTGTCTGGAAGAGCGCGCAAACCAACTAGAGAGCCCGCGAGCGAATGGCGACGCCGAGCGCCTGCGAGCGCTAGGGTAGGCCAGCCCGCACGACACGGGTGCGTGCAGCTGTCGCAGTTGCCTACCCAGCAGGCGCTACTGGTGCTCAGACTGGCCGAAATGAGTGTTGTACGCCTTTGCGACAACATCGTGGGTCAGCCACCACAGCATGGCCAGAGGGTACTGCACGATACTGGTATCCCAGAACGGCGAAGCAGGTGACTGCCCCCTCAGGACAATGCCTCGGGACAGATAGCAACTCGCGATCGGCGATAGGGCCCCAGCCGACGCCCCACCCCCGGCGGCGCCGACGCTACGACGCCCTCCCTGCAGCCCCTCGGGGGGCGCATTCGGTCGGCCCCGGTGCTCCGTGCGCTCATCTGAGCCCCTGCGCTCACTACCCTTATTTTCTCTCGCCATTTATTTTAAAGTCACTCGCCAATCTGAATCGGCGATGTTCCCCTCGGTTGCCGACTTTAGTTTGGGGAGATTCATGACCCCACGCGCGGGTTCAAGTACTGGCTCCGCGGGCTCCGCAGGTTGTGATTAGATCCCCTGCATTTTTTCTGCGGTCTTGCTGCTCCGCACAGTCTGATCCGGATCTATCGCACCGTGCGGACGTCGATAAAACCCCGCCGCAGCCCGCGAGGCTCCGGGCCTGTCTCCGCGGCCCGGCCGGCCAACGCGCAATGAATCTCGCGAGGACAATAACAACGAGGACGCCGGCCGGACGGGACATGAACGCCGGACGTCGAGACAGCGACCGCCCCGCCAGCACAATGCTGTGACTGCTTACCCGAGCCGAGGCCCGCTGGGACCAGACTCACTCTATTCTCCTGGAGCTCACATGTGCTGCAGCAGATCTAGGATGCCAGAGAGGACAAAATCGTGACACGCCAAACAAATCGGATTCGTCTCTTTCCACCGCGTCGCAGAAATTTCGCACAGATGTGACGGCGGGCGGGAAGGGCGCGAAAAGTTAGACCACTACTTTTCGATGGACGTCTCTGTTTATGGGAATCAAAGGCCATCTCAAAGCACTTTGCGGACATAACCAGGCGTCCGCTCCGCAGACATAACTGTGTACCTCGGCACCCGCCCATCCCCCCCCCCCCCCCCCCCCTTCCTGCTGCCTCTTTACCTCTACCTTCTTATTGTTGTTGTTTTTTCTTCTTTTTTTAGTTGAGAAGGAGAGAATCGATACACACAGCGGTGCGGCTTCTAAATTTAAACGCCTGTACATAGGTATGACGGGCCGGCCCGGGCGCTGCCAGGGCGATGCCCGAGCTTTACGATGTGCTGCTGACATGGGATGTCGGGGCAGTAAATGCTCATTTACGAGAGATGCGTTCGGCCAATGGGGCTCTCGTTGCGAAACGGCAGCCGGAGAGGCGAGGTGCGTATAGGTGATTCCTCCCCCCGTCTTTGCCTCTCTTGCGAAGCCGGTAAGTGAGCCTCCGAAGCGAGACTTTGGTCGGCCTGCCGGAGCCTCGGCGCTATAGGCAGCACCGTCTTCCTCAGTTTGACACTCTAAAGGGCACTTTCTCGGCATTAATGCCCTCTTTGAGGACTGACTGTCTCAAATCCCTACAAAGCCACTAAGTCTGCTGTGCTTCCTCTTTTGAAATTACCAGCGTACCTCTGGCCTTCGCGGCAACAGGTATGCGGGACTTGATTCGCATCCAGGGCTGTACGTACAAGAGCAGATTATTGGCAGGCTTTGACAACTGAATGAGCAGGTGGCGGCCGCAGCCGGGATTCTCGGAAGATCACAGGCGATGCAGCTAGGAGACGGACGGAGAGAGGAATCCGGCAATTTAATCGTTCCTTTTATTTTCACGACGCATTTTCGTTCCATGCATAAGCATTTTGCATTATCGCTGCGCACCAATCTCTCCATCGTTTTTCCTTATTCGGCGTTACTGGCTCTTTGCCTATCTCCCTCTCGCTCACACTCTTTGCCTTTCCCCGCACTCGCTTGCCTTAGTCTCTCTCTCACACTCGCTGCCCTTCACTCTTTCGTCCCGCGTTGCATTCTTCGGTTTGAGTTTTGTTTTCTTGTTTGATGTTCTGGTTTCTTCTCCCCCCTCTCAGGCGTACACTGCCGGAGATTCATCTTTCACATCCAATCTTTCGTATCAATTGTTTTTTTCTCATTGTGCTGCCTTTTTAGCGTGTGCTGATGCTGAATCTGTGGTAACGCAAACAAGTACGTGGCGAAAATTGGTCACGTATTCGTTACTACAGTAATGAAATCTGCTAAGTACATCAAGAATATAATTTTCATAGTTAGTTTATTGTCTTTTCTAGTGTGTGTGTGTGTGTGTGTGTGTGTGTGTGTGTTTGCGTTGCCAACGGAACAATGTATGAATCCGATTTACCTCACAATGACAGTCACGTGTTTGCCTCGCGCGAGTGACCGCAGGCCGCAGGGCTAGCAGGCTCAGCCGATGGCAGCCAGGGGCAGCCAGCGCCCGGCGAGGGTGGGGGCGGCGGTGATACCCTCTGCTCTGCTGCTCGTGTGGATTTGGGATGCATCTGTTGCACCGTCAAACCCAACCCACGCTTCCCTTCATGAACTCACCCCGTTCCCCTTCGAGCGGAGCGTTCTCTTGCCGCTCCTCCGTCGGTTCCCTTTTCACTTAATTGCATGGATAAATTACTAGTTGGTACTAATTGCGCCATAAATTGTGTGTTTCTCTCGTTGCGAGTCACTCTCCCTCTCTCTCTCTCTCCCTCTCCCACCTGATACTGCCACAATCAGCGCACCCTCTAACAAACTTGCCAATTATTTCAAACTGCTCGACGCCACTCTTCATTGTTATCGCGGGTTTACTTTTTGCGTTTTTTGTTTTTTTTTTCAACTCCTTAGACGTGATGGATTTGGGAAAGTAGCTCTTGGGTACGAAAAGTCGCAAAAATAGTTGAACTGCGCGAGACAGGTTCGCATTTAAATTTTGAGAAGCTGTCGTCACGTCGTCTTGAAACATTCCAAGAGAAAACTTAGAAGAAAAGAAAAGACACTTGCAAAGAGTGTCGTCCGCGCTACGCTAGAAGCGGGCGTGACGCCTCAATGGCTTTTTTCGCTTTTAATGGAAGTTTCGATGGGGGAGAAAGGCGAAAAGAATAAAATAAAAGGAGAAAAAGCATTTAAAAAAAGACGAGATGTTCTGGAGCATGGTAATGGCGCTGCTGAGCGCCCGCTCACCCTCCCTCTCTCTCTCTCTCTTTCTCTCTGTTTCTCTCCCTCCCCCGCACGGCGCGGGCAGCAAGAGGCTGCCAGAGAGAGAGAGAGTGAGAGAGAGAGAGAGAGAGAGAGAGAGAGAGAGAGAGAGAGAGAGAGAGAGAGAGAGAGAGAGAGAGAGAGAGAGAGAGAGAGAGAGAGAGAGAGAGAGAGAGAGGTGGGGCACACGAGCCGCCCTGAATATTTTCCCTCCAATTTCCTTATTTCTCCAGGTTTCCCTTCCCTTCCCGGGCCGGGCCGGCCCCGAGTTCCCTCCCCTCGCTCACGCTCCCTTCCCCTCCCGCCCTCCCCTTGAGACGCTGCACGGATGTCGGCCCCACCCTAAACGTGTTGTGTCAAGGCCCCTTTATTGTAGCCCCCCCCCCCCTCTCTCCCAATGATCGCCAACGTTTTTATTCGGCGAGTGCGCGCACTTTATGCGACGAAAAACAGGGAGTTAAGCGATTGTTAAAGACGTGGGCGGGTAACGACAACTAGTCGGAGAGGAGGCTCATGCGGGGTGGAGTTCGCCTGGGTCCCCCGCCGTACTTGTTTTATTGATCACCGCGCCGTTAGAGAGAAGATAAAAGGAGCGAATGGTGGCGCTGCGGCTGCAAATCGCCGCCCCCTCCCCTCCCTACCCTGGTGCACCGCAGAGACGCGACGCGGTCAGCCAGAGTGGAGGTGAGAGATTTGTGTGGGAAAGGCCGTGCTGGGCGCGCCGCGGCGGCCCGGAGGGGCCCTGCAGTGTGCCCCGCGGGCCCCGCGCGAGGACGGCGCGGGGAGAAGGAGTTGGCGGGCTGTTAAAAGTTGCAAACCCACTTGAGATGGTACCACTGATCCTCTTCAGGACTCGCGCTTTGCTCGCCGCGCTACTTACTTTGTCGCGACGAGAAATAGAGTACAAAGTTTCCCACAGTTAACGAACAAAAGAGGGGAGTAGTATCGTGGGCGGGGGGAGGGGGGGGGGGTAGCCCCTTGCTGGTTAGATAACACTGACTGACTACCCCCCTCCCTCCTTCCCGTGCAGTACTTTTCGAAAACGAGCGCGAGGAAACGCGGGAAAAAGCAGGAATCGAACCCACCAACCCTTCCCCCTTAGACGAGGGATTCCCTCACTTTCTCGGAAAGTGGACACACGAATATGAGTATATGATGAGCGTGTCACGCAAAATTCACGAGTTTGCCTTGTGGCCAAAGCGCATAATTTTCAGGCGCGTATTCCGTATTCCGCTCGGAGTGAGCACGAGATTTTAGGAGTATTTCGGCAGTATGAAGTTGCGTGTACACAGAGTGCGTTGAGTGCGGGAGCCTATGCCCTGAGACCAACGGCCCGTGCCGACGTCGGTTTCCCGCTTTCTGCGCCCGCTAAAAAAATGTCACGCGTTTGTTGTTGGCACACGGAGCCCCCAAGTCGCGCATACATTTAGAAATATGGACCCCACACGTGTACACCCCCTGATTCTTGTTTATTGGAGTAAAGACACGGCTTATCTCCTTATAATAAGAGTTTGCTCTAGATAACGGTGGCGAGCTTCCGGGCCGTGGGCCCCGCTGGTCCCCGGCGGGCCCCGGTGGGGACGTGCGTGTTGGTTTGACGTATCTGGAGATAAGCGCGGCCAGCACCACCGGCAGCGGCGCTGTTTGCCGGCAGGTTGTGGTTGTGTTTGATGAGGCGCTGCGCCCCCGCAGCCCCACGGCCGCCGCAGCCCCGCATAGGATGTGCCTGTTTGTCTGTGGACCCAGGTGGCACATCCGTACCGCGGAGTGGTATCAGGCAGTGATGAGCATCCCAGACGAAAAAACCTTTCAGACCTGGAGATCGATAACAAAACCGCAGATCCAGCAATTTAAAAAAAAATTAATTCGTGAAAAATTCCTAAAACAGTAACTTTTCTACCGGTATTTGAACCACATACCTCCAAACTGATTAAATGGGCGGGTTCAAGTACGCCGCGCTGGGGCTTCGTCATCGGCAGCCGGCGGCAGCATGGCGGATAGTGGGAGAGAAGGGAAGGGCGGTACGGCACGAGATGAGATGACCGCCGAGCCAATCCACGCGCGCGCACTCAGCTCTGTGCGGGGCGGTCGGGGGCCCCCGAGGGGAGCGGCGTGCGGCGGCGGGGGGCGGCGGCGGGCGGCGGCGGGCGGCGGGGGGCGGGCCCCAGGAGTGACGGCTCGTCAACCGGGCGACACGCCGATACTTGAGGCGAGCGTGCGATAGGTCGGGGCTGGGCTGAGGAGAGGAGAGAGGCGGCCAAGAAGGGACCCCGCCGGCCCCCGCCTGGCAGAGGCCATCTTGTGGCGCTTTACGAGTGGCGCCAAGTGGCGCCGGTTGGCTGGCGCGGCACGGCGCGGCCTGAGCTGCCATGCCTCGGCGGCAGCGCACATACGCACTTCACCGCCCTCCCACGGATTGACCGCGCTCGCCGAAGGGTAAGAACGAACGTGCTCGGCTGATTTTTATGGCTGAAATGGTCGAGCTCACACTCGAATAATGGTGCGCAGGGCAGACGAAAAATGAAAAAGGGGAAAAAATGCACTAAATAGTAAGCTGGCGGAGACTGGGATGGAGGGACCCGCGCGTTCTTATACTGATTCGCACATTTAAAAGAAATAAATTTATATTTCATTTAAAAATTAGCAAATTTCGAATACTGCACCGACTCGTGCAGAACTTTTTTCAGCAAAACCACTGCGCTCGTCCGTGATTGGCTGGGGCGGTGCCATGGCCGACCCGGCTGTCGGGCGCGTGTGCCGCCGCCGCCGCCCTGACCCTTCGGCCTTCGGCCCCTCGCGTGCTTTACGGCACCGACGCCGACCCCGCTCGTCCCGGGGCTCGTCCTGCTGATTGAGCAGGAACCTGCGCGGAAAGCGAATAAGGCGTCCCGAAAATCTAAACAGCATAAATCATATCACATCGGCTATCCGGCGGGGCCCCGGGGGGGGGGGGGGGGGGGGGGGGGGGGGCATGGCGGCCCCACGGCCTCTCACCCCCCACTGCGACTGCGCAGGGTTCAGCCGGGACGCGTGCGAAGCTAAGCACGACGTTTTTCGGTCTCCGGCCGCCGCCGATGCCGCGACGCGATGCGTGAGTTCGCACGCAGTCGGAGCGCGCGCCCGGAGAGGGTCCTTATTGCCATTCGTCAGAGGGGCCAGGGCAGGCCAGAGCAGGCGCCGGCCGCTGACCGCAGCCTGCGGAATGTCAGCCCAGCAGCTCGCGGAGAGGAGCCGAGAGACAGAGGCCGGGGGCCAAGAGACAGAGGCCGGGGGCCGGGGCTCCTGTGACGAGCCCCGCCAGCCCCGCCCCGCCCCGCCCCGCCCGCGCGCCGGCGGTGACCGGGACCGGTCATGTGTCACGACACGGAGCACTTTGTCGAGGCCATCGCCACAGACAGCCGGAGGCCACGCCGAAAGCCGTGATAGCTTGACCGGACCGGGGCGATGACTGCTGCTGCTGCTGCTGCTGCCACCACCGCCTCCGGGCCGGGGCGACGACTGCTACTGCTACCACCGCCTCCGCCACCGGGCCGGACGCGCCCTGGGCGTGCCCTCTCGGTACGACCCCACCGCCGACTATGACCACGCCCTGCTTTAAAAAAATAAAAATGCAGCGAGTGGAGCACGAGGGCGAGGGCGGTAAGGAGGCAGGGGAGGGGGAGGGGGAGGAGGTTCTAGAAATTATTTATCATTATATGGAAAACGACTGACAACGGCGGGCCGCTAGCTGCGCGGAAACCGCCCTCGCCGCCGTGGAGGTAGGCCGCCCCGCCGCGCACTCGTGTATCGAGTCCTCGCCGGTTGCCTACCCTCCGGTTCGCAGGCGCCATGGTGGCTCCCGGGAGCTCTGCACTGTCAAGGCCCGTGATCCCTGACTACTTTCTGTCCTTCTGGTTTACCGATCATTTTCATAATATCGTCGCCCCTCCCCCTCTTCTACCTCCTTTCCCCGCCCAACGTCTACCAGCCGTCCGCCCACCCGGAGAAAAAAAATAACGAAAGAAAATGGTTAATTCCATGCGGATGATGATTGGCTGGGAGCGATCCGTGATGGCCAGCCCCGAGTTTATTGACAATCTTATTTTCTCATCATAAACATGTTCCGATAATGATCTGTGTCCGAAGAAGGTTAGAAGCGGAGGGGAGGAGAAGGGGGGGGAGAGGGCCTCACATGTGCGTTCATACCAGCAAGCACAGGAGGAGCTGGGCGGCGGGCGTTGGTATCGTTTCCACGGCCTGCGCGGGGTATATGCGCAAACACACGCGGGCGCGGGGGGTATTGCCGTCCGTCGCATGCGGGGTATCCACAGATCGGGAACACACTATCACACCGCCATCGCAAAATGCCCCGGGAATCGCGGGGCGTTGTCGAGTGTTGGCGTTTGCCGCGCGGTGCCCGGGGGCCCGGGGGGCTCCGTGCTTGCGTGTGCGTGCGTGTGTGCGCGGCAGCTGCTGGCTCTGCCTGCCGGGGATAATAAGGATAATGGGGGACAGCGGGGCGGCCAATCGGCTGCCGCGGCGCTGCCGGGCCGCGCCCCGCTGGCCGGCCTCGCCATTGGCTGCGGTAAACACTGTGATTACCGTGTGAGCACAGAGTGGGGCTACGGAAACGGCGCGGGCTACGCGGGCTACGCCCTGCTCTGCGCCGGCCGGTGTCGGGAAACCTGGGAAACCGCACCGATCCAGGAAGGAAACCGAACGGAAATCGGTGGTTTTAAACGAGAGAAGAACAACCGTCCGGAGGGAAAGAAAAAATAAAATTAAACTTTAAACTCTATCCGAACCATTAAGCATGATCACCACCTCAGACACAAAGGAGACTTGGATTTATAGGTGCGAACCGGCAAGCCATCGTATGGGGTATCCTGGAAGCAAGCGAGAGTGGTTTTGGAGTGGCAGGATGGACAGGTCTCTACGGTGACCGCATACAACCGGAGGAAGAGTCTCTCTCTCTCTCTCTCTCTCTCTCTCTCTCTCTCTCTCCTTTTCTCTCAGGCACGCAGAACACACGTAATAACCATTGCGGGGACGATTACTTTTATGTTGCGGCTACCGGGCGGAACCGCGCGATTTTGATGTTCTCGCCGTCCCGTCGTGAGTGCCAGCAGACAACTGCCACTGCCCGGCACGGCGCACGGCGCCTGACCAGCACCGCAAAACGTCTTCGCGCCAAGAGGCTTCTAGCCCTCATTTCGAGACTCTCAATTTCATCCTGACCATAAAACGGCCGGGAGCGCACACAAATTAAATCTAGAACGGCCGTGATTCAACACCTCGCCGCCGTGCGCTCTCTGGCGTGGCCGGCCAGCTGCTCGCTGCCACCGAGGGGAGCGAGAGAGCGCGCACTACCATCACCACCACTACCCTTCCCCTCTCGCAACACACACATATACATCTTTGGCACCCTAGCAAATTGAAATGAATTGAGGATTTAATTGAAAGATATTGCGGAGAGCGCGCGAGCCACCGGTACGAGATGGTATCAGCGCGTCATATCTCAGGCCAGGCAGGGCGGTGCCGGGCCGCCATGTCGGCCAGCTCCGTCGTGGACCACGCGGGCTCGGATGCTGATACAAGCGCTCGGCGCCGCTCAGCGGGGGGTCGCTGAGTAATGGGGTCAACCGGGGCAAGGTAATCGGCCATGCAGGTGAATTAAGACGAGAGCGCACGAATCGGAGCGACGCTGCTGTCCGGTGTTTGAACCCGCTGCAGGGGCGGACCCCTCTGCCAGTGCGCGGCGCAGAGTCAGTGATGAGGCGGCCCGGTGCGTTGTGTCGGCATGAGAGGTAGGTCACTGCGTTCGATGGAAACCACGTGATCATAAGCAAGTACCTGTGAGGCACGGCATGTCACGCAAATGATCTGGGTTCGAATACCGACGCATAGAGGAGGATAGGTTTCCCGCATGTAAACACTTGGCCAGTCCATAATTGTCGCCGATAAGTCGATGGGTGGCATGTTTCAGTTTAGGCTACAAGGGTAAGTACGTCTCTCTCTCTCTCTCTCTCTCTCTCTCTCTCTCTCTCTCTCTCTCTCTCGACCACCTCCTCCTTCCAACGGCCAGCATGCGTCCGGGTAAGGCTTCACGTGCCAAAGGAATCGCAAGCCCCGCCCTTCCACTCTCTCCCCTCCGTCTGCCTCTCTCTCTCTTTCTCTCTCTCTCTCTCTCTCTCTCTCTCTCTCTCTCTCTCTCTCTCTCTCTCTCTCTCTCTCTCTCGTACATTCCCACAATCTGCGCGCAAAGATGGGCCCGCAGTAAAACGGCCGCCGTAGGACAAGGACGCGTCCGCCGCCGGCCGGGGGGCTCTGCCCCCATGCGCTGTCCTTGTCGCCCCCACGGTGCGGCCGGCCGGCTAGACGGAGAGGGGACATGAGCGGCGCTGCCCGCCTCGGCCCGGGCCCGCCCTACCCGCAGAGAGTACAGCACGCCTGTTCGTGCCTAACCTAACCCAACGCGGGCAGCGCCGGCGGGGCCGCGGCAGGGCAGCCACAGACATTGACAGCGCCTGCCTGTAAATCATAGCTGTCCTGTAAATCTCGCGCGCGCGACGCGGCGGTGCGGTGCGCTTGGGAAGCGGCGCGGTACGGTGGGGGCGGTGGGGGCGGTGGGGGCGGCCAGGACCCATTTCCCGCTTGTTCAGCACGGCTGCACCGCGCTTTTGCAGCGCCTCTCTGATAGCAGACCATCCTACTTTTTGACTCGGAATGCACCGAAGAAAACGGCACCGCCAGGCACACCGCAACGCCGCCGCCGCTCCGCGCTCATCGACAGTGCGTCCATGAGTGTGTTTGGCCGTCTCTGTCGCTCGCACTGCGTGCGCTGCGGGGTTGATGGCGGCGCGCGCGGGGGAGCAAGTGAGAGGGAACGATGCGAGGCGGAGGCCGGGCGCATCGCATCCCACACAGGCACGGCCAGGGCATGGGCACGGCAAGTTCATTAACGATGGCCGCCGACCGCCCCGCCCCGCCCCGTCGGCCCGGCCAAGTCGGGTCGGACCGCTCATGATATTCCGGCCGCGAAGAATTGGGGAGTGACGAGAGGCGTTTCACATTAAAAGACTCCGCGCCAGCCTCACCCTAATCAGCTCGAAATTAACGGGAAAATAATGAAAAATATCGGAGACATGGGAACTCTTCCTGCCGCGGTATCAGGGCAGCCCTCCGGTACTTGAACCCGCGGCTCGTCTCCGAAACTGGAGGAAACGAATTCTCATTCATCGGCACCGTGATTAGCGAATCCAGGTTCAAATACGCGTTATCATGTTTCCCCGGTGTCCTTTTCTTGTCTTTTCGTAGCAGCCTCCGGCAGACTCCAGCAGCCTCCAGCAGCCCCTGCCCCACGCTGGCCTGGAGCCCGGCCGGACCGGACTGGACCGGGCAGAGGGCGTCCGCGATCGAGCGGGGACGTCAGAATCTTTGTTTACGACGACGTTGAGTATGATTGCAAGCTCACCGACTGTCTGCCGGATTATGCCCCGGCGTGACAAAGGCAAGCAGGCGGGGGGACGGGGGAGAAAAAGGAGAGGAAGTGGAGGAAGAGGAGAGGAGGATATTGGGTGGGTGGGATGAGTAACGGGAGGCGGAGCAGCGGACTATTTCAGAGAGCGCCGCGCTGCGCCTCTCTCGCGGAACCTCATCATTCCAAGCCAGGACCGACCGGGCCGGGCCGGAGGTGCCGCGAGCTGCGTTCGGCCCCGCTGGGCTCCGCGCCATGCTGTACACGCAGGGCCCGCGGCCTCCCCGTCCCACTACCACCACCAATACACCCCGTGATTATCTAAAACTTTAACAGTACAAGTTTTGCCAGCATAATGTTGGCAGATTGATGGGCTCCAGCGGAGGGGGGAAGGGAGGGGGAGTGCTGCTCAAAGTCTCCTAGTAAGTCGAGTAGACCTGCCGCCGAGAGGTAGCTCTGCTGGCTGCCGCCGGACAGCTGCGCTGGCTGCCCCCGCCGCGGCCCGCCCCCGCTGCGGCCCGCCCCCGCCGCGGCCCGCCCCCCAGCTCTGCCCTCTGCTTTTCAGTCGGTAAGCCGCTCGAGGGTTGGTGGAGACGTGGCAGCGTCTGTTCAGGTTGAAATAGAGACGAAGGTTGGGCCGACAAAGCCGACGCGCCGCGGGGCTGACGGACAACACCGCAGCCCCAGGGGGCGGCCATTCGTGTATTAGTCGGGTCACCTAGAACAGAGCCGAATTTGTCGCAAAATCTTCCCAAAAGCTGATATTTTGGGACGTAATAGCTGTTTAGTAATAGCGTGTAACAAGGAGTAGCAGTCGTGTCACATTTTTCGAGAGTGGACGCTCCCTTTGCCGCAGTCGGTGCTCGAACCCGCGGGCCGCCCAGCCAGGCCAGGTCCAAGGGTTCAAACACTGCCGGATCTGTTTCGAACCTTTCCACGCGTGTCTAAGTCCCCCCTGAGGACACACACGTATAGCGGCCCAAAGCAGTGTAAACGGGCCGCGATCGCTGCCCCGCCCAACCCAGTCCGGAGCGGAGCCCGGTCAGTCCCCGCCGAGCCGACCCCCGCGCGCCAAAGCAATCATCTGATCTGATTTGAGCCCAGCGAGCCTCACGGAGCAGGTCATTCTCCTCTCCCCCGCCCCTCCCCCCACACTTTTGGATCTATTCTAATCTCGGTTCCTCCGATCGCATCATCGAGTGGTCTGATGCGTTTTGTGGTCTCCAACGGTGTAGTGAACGTGTGTGTGTGTGTGTGTGCGGTGTGTGTGTGCGTGTTGAGTGTCACAGAGAGGTACGCGTCGTCCTTAGGGATTTAAAAATACCAGTAAGATTCATCCTTACGGTAAGTTACGGAAAGATAGGTAAGTTACGGGTTTTTTTGGTAAAAATGAGAAAGATTTATTTACAGCGGGTATTTGTAAAAAATAGAACGCTTTTGTATGTTTTTCCACATAACAGTAGTCATCCCATCGGTTCTGCTCTCTGCGGGACCACAGTAAGCACCAAGAGCGCGCTACTCTCCATCGGAGCTCCGTAGCGTAGTGGGCTAGCGGACTGGTCGGTGACCATAAGGTTCGGGGTTCAACTCTTTGCCGGGGCGAAACTTTTTCTGAAGTCTGCCGACCGAGGATGGTGGGTAAAATATACTAAAAGAACGTGTTCAAAGTGTGTTGTCTGAGTGACCGCGGACGTTGGGCCGCGGCCATTCCCCGGAGGTTGAATACACTGCTGAGGAACAGTGGTTCGACGCCCGAGCAGGGGAATGGTGCTTGCCAAGACTCGGCAGAAGTTAAATGTAGAGGCCTAGGGTTCGGCCTTCTACATTTTTCAAGCGTAAGGCCTCGGAATCTGGAGTATTCGGGCAACACCTACTTGGATACATGGCGTAGAAGAGTAGAGTACAATCGGCTTCGGCCGTGTACGATCTGGGCATCCTACCTCCCTCTCAATCCGCGAGGGAGTGGCCTCACGGCCACAGACCAACTGGCTGGTCGAAGGGGTTGACTCCTGAAATCTAGTCAGCGGAAGGGGCGATGTTGGCCGTTGCGGAAGCCTGCCTACCAAGGTGGCTGCGTCGTGCCTGTGTCTTAGCGGCGGTCAACTCCTGGTACACCGGTTCCCATCCGAACACCGAAGTTAAGCAGGAACGGTTCCGGACGGAAGTCTGGGACGAGGTAGGACCCCCCCCATTTTTGCCGTTTTTTTACACCAAATGCAGCTAATTTTCAGAGTTTGAAAATCTGAATATTACCGAAAAATACCACATTTTTAAAGGTCGGGTAATATTACCGTAAGTTACGGTAACTTAGCGAATCTTACCGGTAATATTACGGGCCTTTAAATCCCTGGTCGTCCTCGCCCCAATCAAACAACACGAATAAAATGCTGGGATATGTCTGGAGAGAGCTCCAACACAAACCCAACACACACACACACACACACACACTCGCGACACGGGCTGGGAGCGGCTCCTTGCCGGAATCGTAATCAACCACTTGCCAATCCCTGTCTGGCTTGCGAGGCTCGCGCGGAGCGGTAAGCGCCTGGTGGGTAGGCACCCCCGCTGGGCCCAGCAGCTTGACGGGACGGCCTGCCCACCAGGCGCCCTCCGCACTGTGTGTGCCACACAGTGCGCTGGGAGGGGCCAATAACGATGCAATGCAAACGCACGTATCCTCCTCACTCGCGTCCCCACGCTGTCCGACAACGACGCATTGTGGGCAACAAATCGAGACTTTGCTTTTTCTTGTTCTTTTTTTTGTGTGTTTCATTTTCCTTTTTATCCACTCTCTCTCACACATCACGCACGTACACACTCTCTCTCTCTCTCTCTCTCTCTCTCTCTCTCTCTCTCTCTCTCTCTCTCTCTCTCTCTCTCTCTCTCTCACACACACACACACACACACACACACACACACACACACACACACTCTGCAGTCAATGCCGCCTGTTCGTCCTCTCTCTCCCTCTCCCATCCCACACCGCAGCGCCCCGCGCGTCTCTTATTCTTTTTTAAATGATTTTTTTTCTCCAATCATCTCTTTAAAATGCAAACGATTCCAAAACGAATATGTAAAGTGTGTGTGTGTGTGTGAGAGAGAGAGAGAGAGAGAGAGAGAGAGAGAGAGAGAGAGCGAAAGAGAGAGAGAGAGAGAGAGAGAGAGAGAGAGAGAGAGAGAGCGAAAGAGAGAGAGAGAGAGAGAGAGATGGCGGCGCGACGTTTGGTCGTCCAGCCAGCATGCCTTGGTCGAAGCCCATGCCGAGGCCGAGGCCCGGCCTCCTGGCCAACACAAAAGGGGGTACCAGTCGGGTACCAGGGGTAGGGCACCTCGCGGCCTGCTCAGCCTCGGGGTACCGAGCGGAGGGGCCCAGGGGGGGCACCGAGCCGGGTAATGGTGCCGGACCGTGGCGGACCCCTCCGTGGACCCCTCACGGGGTCGGAGCCGGCGGTAAGTGACATGAGAATGTCCCGGACTTGCGGCTGGCCGGTCCGCCGCGTCCCCATGGCGATAATGGGGGCTCATGGCATGGAGCGGCTCATGGCACGGCTCTATTCCCGGCTGATGAGGTCCCCGCGCGTCTCACCGACACCTAACTCATATCGGCGGCTAACGAGGCGGACGTCTATTCACATTCACAAATGCATGGCTGTGTGGCCGGCGGTAATGCGTTAAAAACGTGTCATCGGACGGTGGTAATCTTTGGGACCAGAACACGAAGCTCCGCTTACCCCTGCCGCCATTGATATTCCACTGGAAAAATAAATTGAGGTCTAATCAATGAAAAATTGAGGTGGGTTTGATTGACTGGTGTGGCCCGTCTGCGCACGTTAGACGCCTGCCGGGTGGGCAACCAGCACTTTTGCGTGCACCCGTGTCGTGCGGGCTGGTGTACACTGGCACTCGCAGGCGTCTCTATTCGAGCTACTCGCGGAATCTGAAACATTTTCCTCCACGGCACCCTAGTCGAGCGTCTCCTTGGCGCGGATATGGCGCCTCATGGCGCCTCTCGCTTCGCGTGTGGCGCACGCTTATCTACCCAACACTTTCTTTCCTTTTCTCTCCGCCGCCTTGCTTTTATTTTTCATTTCTTTTCATTATTATGCCAGCGACGGAATACTGTCTGTTGTTATGTTGCACTACACACGCACACACTCACAGGGCTGCGGCCGGCTGCCACGACGGCATCTGCGGCCGCGTAGCAGCGCGTAGCGTCCGGCGATAAACAGCGTGTATTATCTGACGTGGCGTGCGGCTGCGTGTCGCCTTTGCAACGCACACGCACACACATCCACACACACCTTGCAGTTCTTTTTCTTTTCTTCTCTTCTTTTGACATCATAGCAGCAAAGGCCAAGAGGAACGGCCCAATGTGCAATAAAAATTCAGCGAGTAGAAAACTAGATGTGAGATTGTAACCGAGTTTACACACTATTGTAGTCGCGTAGGCCATCTAACGTCAACCTACTATCTAGTTTACTTGACATTCCATTGCATATCGCGCATCCGCTCACGTTTTCGATAGCAAACTGGCCCGTTCCTGTTGGCCTTGCCGCCATGATGGCACTAGTTCGCCAATGATCGACCGCCCAGAGGAGCGCTACTAGGTGGGCTCACCTGTCAGGCAGAGACGCCGCATGGATTGCCTACCTTTCAGGTGGTTTCTAGTTGACCTTTAAGTGCTTAGAACTCCGTTAACATCAGTTCCCGACCCCAAGTGTCTGTCGTATGTCAAATTGATCATCTAGTGATGGCCTACAATCCCTAGAAAGGATGACAATCTTACAAATTACACCTTGAATATATACACGAATACATACACGTATACATGTGTATACATATACAGGTTTCGAGGGCCAACTCCACGACGCCACGACGCCGCAAGACCCGGGATCTCGGATCTGGCCGACGACGCGTACCCTGCCGGATTAGTGTCAGATGTAATCGGACAGAGGGAGAGCGAGAGCTACACACACACACACACACACACACACACACACACACACACACAACACACGCCAGGGGTCTGCCTCAGACAGAGGGAAGGCTAGGGCGAATGAGCCCCGGGCCGCGCAGCGCCGGCCGCACCACGCACTGCCAACCCTAACTTAAATTACGCAACACCATGTTAGTCATAGAGAGAGTAGAAACGATCGACACTTTGGTCGCTTTTTGAATCAGCGCGCGCTTTATGCCCACATGGAGCTGAGCTGACCGGAGACGTCGTCGCTGCAGCAGCTGCAGCCTTCTCTTCACTGAGGTGTAATTATATTGCCTACATGTGTGCGGAGTATTACTCGTGGCCGTGGAGTGGCGCCGCCAGTCGCCCAGCAGGCCCGCCAGCTAGCCAGCCCCACCGGGCAGCTTCTGTATCAGTGCAAGAGGCTCATCTGCAAGAAGCAACATGGCAATCAGCGAAAGAGCAAACGTGTGTCGTGGGGGCCAGTATTTGAACCCGGGAGCGGCCCGCTCTGCTTCACGGACATATGGCCGCAGTGACGTAACCGCGATGAAGGGAAGAGAATTGACGACGACGTAGAGGCGGCCACGTCAGTGTTTCATTCTTCGCCGGCGTTAGCCTTTCGCATTACTTCTTGTTTCCTAGGAATGGACCAGATTTTACGTCCTAATCCTAATCACCAGGGGGCGTAAAAAGGAACGGAGAAAGGGAGGGGAGATGCGTTACGGGTTGACTACCTGGGGGGGGGGGGGGGTCACCCCTTTGACCACTAATCACAGATGTGTGACCGACTACAACTGTGAGGGATAATCATATCAATTTTTATCGGTTGCCCATGAGTTTAAAGTAACAAAGTGGTCTTACCAAAAAAAAAAAAAAGAGGCGAGAATACCATGCAATGTTTCCAAGACATAGTGCTCAGCCAGCATCCTCGTTTGAAATTCCCACCGAACGCAGGCACCGCGCACGTAGTTCGAGGCATGGCCGTAGAGGGCAGCACTAGACGGGAGAGAGCCGCAAGCGCAGCCGCTGATCGGCCGTCGCTGGGGAATGCCCCAGCCGCCGCTGGCAAACACCATCCAAGAAGTCTGGTTTGAATTTTCAGCGACCCGCACGTGAATGCAGCGTCATGTTATGAATAAGAAGCAAAGGGATGAACAACATCCCACAGCATTTATTTAACAGTGCACCATACCGTAAAACAAGTATTATTCAAAAATATCTATGAAAAAACTCTAAAAGGGCACATTTGGAAACAGTTATCAACACTGTAAAGAAAAAAAAACACAATGTAAAAAAAAATAAAAGCACTCTTCAACAAAATAGCGCCCCACTTTTTGCGGCCCTCGCTGGGGTGGGGTGAAACACCAATTTCCCGTTGAGAAATATGATCGCAAAAATTTTCAACCCCTACCGTAGGGGTGAGCACCCCTAGCCGCCCCCGTAGGCCCGTAGGGCTTGGCTTTGCGTTTGCGTTACGGATGGGCGAGGACATCGCTAATGCATACCCCATCAATATTGGAACTCGAGACCACCCGTTTCCTCTCCAGAGCCGAAAAACCTTCAAAAACCTAAAAAAATTACTCCTCACTTCAACCCCCGATTTTGTCGAACCGGATGGTCTTGGAAACCGGTCCGCTCGAACAGTGGAGGGCCTATCCTTCCTATCGAAGGCCCGAGATTAAGACCCCCTCACCGAGATTAAGTGAGATTAATTAACACAAAAAAATTTAGTTACAGTCTCTGGAGATTGTCTCAAAAGAATATTTTAGGAAAGGAGGCAGGTGCTGGCAGAAAAATCATGTGTCAATAAACATTTAAGTAAAAGTTAATATCAATCCAAGAGTTAAAGCAAATTTAGTGCAAAGATGGCTCTGTTCTTGAGAGGGAATCTTGTTTCTTCTGCAATTTAACTGTCTCTTTAGTTGGATCAATCAGGCCCTAAGACAAAGATATAAAAATATAATGGTTAGACAGTAACTCACAGCGAGCAAATGCCTAATCATTTTGAACAAAGAGCAAGTACTGACCTTCAGCAAAAGATGCACTTCGCACCTGTCAGATGCTGTAAAGATGGCACCCCCAGCAGGTGGCATTGTGTTTAGAAATGAGTAGTCAGAACGGGCTGACAGTACACTGATTTGTTGTAGACTGCACACAGTTGCCTGCCATATAGATGCTAGGGAATTTTTGCTATGGTGAAATAAAATAGGGCAAAGAATAAGTTAAGAAACTCATAATTCACCAGGCCAAATGAATGGGGAGGAGTAATGATCATGAAAATTAACAATCTGTAAAAATAAGTATAAAATTAGATTTTCACTGCAAGGCTGATACTTGTCTGGAATACGAAAACTGAAGGGAAATGGTCTTGACCTCATATTATATGTGTGTAAAGATCCCCTGATCAGAAATCATTATTGGAATCATGAGATATTTTACAAAACATTTTGTTGAGTGGGAAATTGCCATCAAATCAAACAGCAGTATCTGAAGACTTCAAAATAAATACCTTAGTAAACAATTTTAGACCTCGTGGCATCCCTACAGTCAAGTCCAACAGACAAACAACCAACAAGAGTTGTGACCAACTCATGATCTTGTATAAACAATTTCTTTAAAAAATTTAATTCATCACTATGTGCTGTGCCGCTGCAAGGAACACATATAATGTTAGATGAAATAAAACCATTTTAAACTGTCACGGAACAAGATATATTCTCATCAGAAAGACACTTTTAAATTCAGATAAACCCTTTCACTTGAAAAATCAAGAGTGCACAAATCTATTCTGCAAACAAGACATCTACAGATACTTTCTACCATATGGAAGAACTTGTGATTTTAACTGTAAATACACTTTTTGTCTTGAATGTATTTTTGTATGCAAAACGCATTTTTCATGTATCTTGTGACTTTTGAATTCAACCATACCATCATCAAATTTAAGTGGCTGCTCATTACCAATAAATTTGAAAGTTGTTGGTGAAATTAAACTATTTTTAAAGAAGACAATTATTTACCTCAGTGGTAAAGGAGAGATGAAATCGGTAAGATTTCTGATGCTGTTGATGTGCTGCTGTTTGTGATGAACTCCACCGTCATACACACAACTCAGCCTTATTAACCAATGCTTACATGAAAAAACAGGATATCAACATTGCCACAGCAGTAGCCGGCTTGGGACTCTTTGTAAGTCCATACAGGTTTCTGCTGTAAGCCATGTCCACATGTCTATGCTTCACTTACGTTTCAAATATCGTTTCTTTCACGCGGGCGAGCGGCGAGGCAGTGAGGGAGAGGGGAGGAAGAGGGCGCCAGCGCCCGTTCAGTGTGGACGTACCTATCGTCATTTGTTTTTTTTCTGACTTATTTGTGCCGGGAGCTGATTTGGGAACGAGTTCGCTTAAAAAAAAATTACGAAGTCTTAAAATAATTGAAAAAAAGACAAATTTTTACAGAACAACACTAGTCAGAGCGAAGATGAATAGCGAGACTGCTTTAAAGAAATTCGGAAGCGCGAGGTAAATCATATTTCTGAGCGAACCCAAATTTAGCAATCATTTGCACCAACTACTGGTTTATTTTAAATAAGTGGAATGATATGAAACCTAACGTGCAATAACGAGTTTATAGAGAAAAATTAACTGTTGTACGATCTGTGAGTTCCTAAGCAATCAGGCGCGTGATTCTTCAGAAATGTGGTCTCAACTGGGCCGTTATGTATCTCCTCACAGTTGTGTTCACCTGCCGTGCAAAACTACAAGTGCTGCTATCTGTAGGGGGTCCCTGGTATCAGTTCAATCCTGAACTCGGCTCACGGGTCCTCTTCCACTTTGAAAAGTTGGGTTTTAAGGTCAGTCCGGTGCGAACGGTGACTGTGTGGCGGCGAAATGGCTCTGTTCCGAGTAACTGCATCTCGTCTCGCTGAAACAAATCAGGTACTAAATCACCTGTTATTATTTGCATCACATGTAGTCGTCTGCTATTCGATAATAACCTTAAATATTGTGAAGAAGTCGCGCGCGTGTTTGTACCGAGTACTATGCTCATGACCTACCCTTAGAATTCTTTTTTTTCTGTTCATAATTTCTCTAAGTATATGACTATACACGCCGGCTTAATAGTTTCCATTTGGATGCCATTGTGCTGTTAATGCTGCTAAGCACTTATGTTAGACTGGATCAATAGTTGCACTTGCCGCCACCGCGCCGCCAATACTCGTATAACCTTTTAGACGATTTTTTCTCTCGCGGCGTGCAATTTCTCTAAATCTTCAATTAAAACTCACCAATTTCTGAATAAAATAGTTGGGTCAAGAAATGTATGTTAAACTTCATGTGTACACAACTTTATAAAGTAACCATTTTTTAATTAAAAATAATAATATTGGTGTTGTGTGCAATTTCAGCTTGCAGATTTTTTTTCTTGGTTCTAAAACTTTTTGTGCCTTTCTGATATAATTTTTCCCCCTTGGGTAATGTGATGAGAAGTTACACCTTGAGATGTGCCCTTGACATTCACAAAGTCATAGTTGACCAGGTATCTCTCAAAGTATTTATTCATTTTGTCACCGGATTCTTATCCACCTGCCATATTGGGTGCTGTTCAGTTGAAACTGCTAGCTTTCCCAGCAATCCCCACTAAACTACTGTAATATCATGCTCCCTAACATGCCATTTAAGTAGTATTGTAGTGCCAGCATTGAGTTGAGTACTCAACGTTTTTGAAACCAATTTTGCCTTAAATCACGTATTTTAATGGCACTTGGTTTGTACAAAACTTATTTTAATTTTTTATTTTCGGAACTGAATTTTTTTAAATCCCAGAGTATTTGGTCTTTTATTGACAGATGCTGTCATCTCTTGTTTTCTTAGCATTTTACAGATTTTTGAAGCAAAATAACTCCTATGTGTACAAGAAGGGAACCGTGCTGAAAGCCTGTTAATTTAAAACACCAAAATGCCACTGATCATAATTTTTTAAATTCTCTACAGGTCCTCCCTACTCTTTCCATCCTTCTACGCAACCTCAGCGATGCCTCCACAGACCTCAAGACTGTTCTTGAGAAGAAAATCCCTGCTGAGCAGGAACGAGTCAAGGCATTCCGTAAAGAATATGGCAACAAAGTTGTTGGAGAGGTCACCGTTGACATGGTAAGTCATTCTACCCTAACTTATTTCCTAGGTTTCAGCAGTCCAGCCCTAGCTGTGACTCTATTGGTAACCCACCTCTGCCATTGTGGGATGGGTGGTCTGACATTTGATTAGGAGGTGATAATCAGCACAAGAACAGGGAGTGTTACCCAGCTGATACTCCCATGGTTGTGATGTCACTTATCTGTTCACATGTGATAAGAACATTGTGATGTGGCTGAGTTGGGATATCGATGAGGTTGTAAAATTCTCGGGTGGAGTGATGTGTCGTTAAGTGCACAGTGATCATTGCTGTTTCAGTGGGCCAGGTGCAATGATAAACTTGTTAATAGTTATCTAGGTGTCTGCCCCGGCCCGACCCTTCCCGTCGCGTCGTCTGCCCGTCACGCGTTGGCAGTGTCATGGTCGCGACCTGTGACTTAATCTTTATCGGTCCGAACGCCTTCCTTATGTAAGGGAAGGGGGCTTGAAGCCTGGGACGTAGGGCAGCGAGTGCAGGGCACGGCATGGCATGATGAGCGTGTGATACATCGGCAACCCTAGCCCCTCCCCTGTGCAGCGCGGGATGGGATGATTCGATGAGATGCGATACCGCGCTGCTCCTACACCTCGATTCGCGGACATGGCCCCCCTTTCCCTCCCCCTCACATGGGCCATAGGCTGTACTGCGGCTGGGGTGACAGTAGAAGACACTCTTGGAGACCAGCGCTCTTCCCATTCAGGAATCTCCTCTCGCGCGCCGAGCCACTTCCTTTTCATTTTTTTTAATGGCCCTCTTTTCCTCCTGGGATTGTGAACCGACCACCGTCGTCAGCAGGCGCTGTGTGAAGCGCCTCATGTTCGTGACTCCGTGGCGCTTGGCTCGGCTCGGCTCGGCGCTGGCGGTGCGGTGCTCTGTCGATCGTCACGGGACACGTCGCGTGCTGTGCGCTGTGCCGGCTGTGCCGCCGCGCTTGTCGGAGGCCAGGCCAATGTCACGGATGTTCTGCCGTGTGCAAAGAGTTTCGCGGAGGAGTGGACTGGACTGGGTCATCGCCACACCTCCCACCCTCTAACAACTTGGGGAAGGGCAGGCTCTTGGAGTAGGGTGGTTATTTAAGGAGGCGATAAACACACAGAGTCGCAGTATTTTGCCTCTCGAATGCTTTTATTCACCGCCAATAAATGAATTGGCGCCGTGTTGGCATCGTGCCTCGAGTTACGGGGGCCGGGCCGGACCCGGGCAGGACGGGCTGGGTTTTGCTCTGCTCTGCTCTCTTTTGCCGGGCTTTTTTTGCCGCGGCCGCGAGAGGGTCACTGGCACGCTGCCTGTCTCGGCCCGGCTCGGCCCGCGTGACGTCACGAGTGTAGCGTGTCGTGTACTACTCGCTGTCCTTGCCGTGACTCGCCATTGTGGGGCCCGCGGCAGCCCGCGGCAGCCCGCGGCCACGCCGTCTACAATCTACGTGACGCGTGCGCCGCCAGGATCCGGGTGCGCTTCTTCTGCGGACGCCCCTCATTCACGGGCACTCACAAACGCTCAGGGGGAAGTCCGCAAATCTCTGCTGAGGGAGGCGAAGCACAGTACAAACCTACAAACGGCCCGCTGCCTTTCCCACCCGCTCCTCCTCTTCCCCTCCTGGACGGGCCGAGCGGATACGGGTCGGGTCCCCCCCCACCTCGCCTCTCTCCACGCGCCACGCACAACCTTACATAACGCCTCAGAGCGCGAAAAATGATTGGTTCCAATTCAGCGCACTGGCTCTGGCCGCGGTGACAACCGTCTCATGGACCAAGCGGCCAGCCGGGCGGCCCGGCCCGCGCAAGGGCGCCACGGCGCTAAATTTACATGACGAGTCCATGGCGGTGTTGTTTTGGCAGCCCCCGCCGGTACGTTAGCCTTTGCCGTGCCCTTCAGGCGCGAGAGGGATACTATGTGTTCCTCCGCCCCTGTCTGCCCCGCAGTGCTACTTACACTGCAGTCACAGCAGCTGCAGCCCGCGGGGGTTTTGCACATTTATTGCGTGGTTTCGCGGGCTCAATGTTATATGGGAAGACGCTTCGTCTCGCAGGTTCATCTGCTTTCATTAGATCGTGACGCTCGTGCGCTGCTGTGCTGTGATTGGCCAGCGGGCTGGCCGCCGGGCGGCGGCGCGTCGCGACCCCAGGCCAGGCCAGGCGGACACAATCCAAAAGTCGCGGCGAGTTCGAGGGTGGGGGGGGGGGGGGTCGTTTTTCGTAATCCGACTGGGAAATAAGGGGCCCTGCGTAATGTACGTCCGTAGTGTGTGTGTGTGTGTATGTGTGTGCAGGGGAGGGGGGGGGGGCTGTAGTTGATGCCCCGCTGGTGGACATTGTCCTCATTCCTTTCCCTTCCCGCCCACGCGGCCGCGGCCCGGCCCGGCCGGTGCAGTGTGCCGTGCCGCATGCATGCGGGGCTTCGGGGTGCACCTGCGTTGTGTTATCGGAGCCGTGTCTGGGGCTCCTGTCGGCGTTCTGAATGTGGTACGCGTCGTCCCCGCCCCCTGCGCCGTGCAGTGCGCCGTGACGGTGTGGTCGGGGACCCCAGCGCGGACCCCGGGGGGCTTTGTATATTGCGCCGTCGTGGTTTAATCTCGGAGTGGGTTGATGCTCTTTAAATCCCCGACGCTGTTGGCGGTCGTGCTGCATCTCCCCCGTTGCCGCCCGGCCGCCGCCCGGCCGCCGCGTCCTAATGGACGGCTTGTCGCTTACGCACGGCGCAGCCCTCACAGACCCGATTGAATGGTAATGCGTGCGTTTGCCCCGCGAGCCGTACTGCTCGCACGTACTCTGCCCACGCTCGTGCCGCCTTGTCCGCCGCGTCGAACCGGTCTAGCCACACACACACGCACACACAGCCGCACTGGCCTGGCCTAGGCTGGCCTAGCACGGCCTAGCCCGCCTAGGCTAGACCCGCTGAGCTCGGCCCAACGCGGGCAAGGTGAAGGTGACGGCCCCCGCCCCGCCTCGGCCACCGGCCCCACCAGCCGGTCCCAGCCACGTGGTAGTTTCGCTGGTTGGCGGTAGCGAAATTTGGACTAGCGTCAGCCAGCGCGGAACAGCGAGGAGGGAGGGGGGGGGGGGGGGGGAGCCGAGGGGGCCCCTCACTCAAGGAGAACCGACGTACGCCCGGTACGCCCTTGTGAAAATTCAGCAAACATTGGACAAGTTGGAAACTAGTGAAAATTCCGCTCGGGCTCCAAAAGCCGACGGCCGAGAATCGAAATCTGCGACCGCCGTCAGGCGCGGATCCAGGGGCGGCTCTAGGTGGGGGGGGGGGGGGGCGATGTACTGCTTTCTGCCTACTTTCAGGCGGATTGTACCGCGAATTGCCTACCTTTCGGGCGCCCTAGGGGGGGGGCAATCGCCCCCCCCCTGGATCCGCGCCTGACCGCCGTGACTATCTAGGGTGCGCTCACTAACTGGGATAAGGGCGGAAGGGTAGTGTAGTGTGGCCTTGCGGGGGGACGGGCACGGGCAGGGCCGGGCAGGGCCGTCCTTCAGGACGTGCAGGCAGGCCTTCCACGGTGTTGAAGGATTCTCGAGATTCTGTGCGGCTCGCCTCGACGCCTTGATAAGAGCAGAGCAGAGATGTCGAGAGGGACGTCGCGTGGCGGCTGAGTGTCTTGTTTTACTCCCGCTGTGCGGCGGAATGATAAATACTTAGTCTCGCGGTGTACTAGAGAGAGAAGGATGTGCAACTGTACACGATTGAGTAAGGCTTAGCACCAGCTGGTCAATGGGTCTAAAGCAGGTGTCCGTTTTGGCACACTGCAAATGGAAGGTTTGGCGGCGATCGCTGCTTATACTTTTGAACGACGACCTTGACCACGCCGGTATGACAGGCTGTGCTTGTGCTGTTGGAGTGGGCATTACTTCGGTAATTGCAGCACGATGTATGGCACTGCCGCTGCCGTTGTCCTTTGCGTGCGCAGACGGCGGGGCCGCGTTTTCTTTCTTTGTTTTGATTTACAAATTTAGACTGTCCTCTTACTGACCCTCAGCATCCTGCTGGGAGGTGAACGAGGAGGAGGAGGAGGAGGAGGAGGACGAGGACGAGGACGAGGACGAGACGGTCGGGTCGGAATGTTGGTCGTCCTGACGTGTTGAGCAGAGCAGGATGTTGGCGCTTGCCGCTGCACCGCGTACGGCTGCACCTGGCCACACGCGGCAGGCATGACTAGTTTTCGACACTTTCGCTGCTGTGTACAGTCCCACATCGCACGCCGACAGTTATGCAATTGAGTTGAGGTTTTCTGCTGCCGCTCTATCTGGGAGTGTTAAAAGGATTTCAGGGTCGCGAACGCTGCTGCCGCCGCTGCTTGCTGCCGCACCGCGCGCATCCGTCCTCGCCGAAAGCGTCTGTCGTCGTCGTGCCGTCGTTTTCTCACGTCCGTTCAGCTGGTAGACATTAGAACGATGTACTGTTGTTTATAACGCTTGGCAGTCGGGATGGGCGCGGACGCGTACGTACAGTACGGCTGGTACGCGGAACGCCTCCCCGTGTGGTACAGCGGCCAGGACTTCCCCGCCGAGCAGGAAACGCGGCGGGCAAAGCGGAGCGGGGCAGGGCAGGGCAGGGCGGCGCCAGGGGTCGGATACCTGTCTGTATCGGTCATGCGACGGAGCGAAGAGGCCGCGAATGCAGCAGGGGCAGGGAAGGGCAGGCCCCACCAGGCCCCAGGCTAGGCCTCAGGCTTCGCGGTGCTTCGCGGTCTCGTGACTCCCACTCCCAGCCGTGCGGACACCTGTCGGCCGTGCGGCGCTACGTCACTAGCCTCTGGTCTAGGCGCGTTTAGCCCGGCGCGTCACGGCCATGCCACGCGCAGCCACACAGGCCGCATTGGCAGCCATTGGCGGGCGCACGCTGTTCGCTGGCGGTGGCTTGGGGGCCTACCCCTTCCCTGATCGTGGTCGACGTGGACATGACTGACGCGATGGGCCGGTCTGATATCCCGGCGGCGAACGCACCCCGTCTCTAGCTCCCCTCCCCTCCCCTCACGCGGATGGTCGGGCCCGGCCATGGTTCGGGGCACATCGCCGCCGCGCCGCGTAACCCCTTCGTAAAATCGTCGTCAGCAGGCGAGATGAGACACTGGCTGGCGCACACATTGGGACTGTGGGGACGGGACGGAGTGTGTCTGCGTGCCATGCCGACCCACTATCTCGTCGCGAAAGGGAAACCATGGCACGAGACGGATACAAACACATACACGCACTCATGTCGGGAAAAGAGAAAAGAACGGCGTATGGAATGGGATGGAATTTGAACAGTGATGATTGGCACTGGGCCGCAGCAGCCCGCCGTCACTGGCGGAGACAACCGTGTCTGTAGTCGCGAGATGCAAATGCCGTGCCGTGCTGTGCCAGGCTGTGGCAGACGCGTGTTGCATGATGATTAGAGGGGCCGGGCCCGCTAGCCCAAAAATGTTTTTTAATATGGCTCATGTGATTTTTATTTTGTCGATGAATAAATAAAATACAGCAGGGTTGGCACTACATTCGCTCGACTCTCTTTTCCAGATGTACGGTGGCATGCGAGGCATCAAGGGCCTGGTATGCGAGACCTCCGTTCTGGACGCCGATGAGGGCATCCGCTTCCGCGGGTATTCCATCCCCGAGTGTCAGAAGCTGCTCCCCAAGGCGCCCGGCGGCACCGAGCCCCTGCCCGAGGGCATCTTCTGGCTGCTCATCACCGGCGACATCCCCACCGAGGCTCAGGTAGGTCCGGGTCCAACTCCTGGCAGGGCAGGGCATGGTGTTGTTCAAAACGGCCTTGACGAGTGAATGAGGTAGTTGAATATAGAACCAAGGTCAATCAAACAGCCAGATGTAATGAGCTTGTAAAGCAGGCTCGCTTCTCAATGGGTTTTGATTTTGAATACTGTGGATGGTTTCATTTGACAGAAAAGAAGTCTCGATAATGATCACATCTAATCACACTAATGTAGAATGATGTGGTCTTTTCAAGTAAAGTATTAGGTACACCTTATGGCAGTTTGAATTGAATGAGATGCTTGGCAGAACTCTGGATGGGACGCGGGGTGCTCTGCCCTGCCCTACATCTATGGGCTATTTTTGCCTACCCTTGGGATGCTTGCCAGAGCAGGCTCGGCGGGAGGCGGGTGCTTCCATCTCTTCTCTCACCACCTTTCTTTGGCAAAAAGCTTGTCCAACATTTTGTTAAATAAAAATAAAATAAACGGGCAAGAAACTTAAAGGTTCACCCCCTGGGATTAGCTTTATAGAATCTAATGTTTTTTGTTTTTTATTAATTTCTTCACAGGTCAAAGCCCTCTCCAAGGAATGGGTGAACCGTGCTGAGCTGCCGTCTCACGTTGTCACCATGCTCAACAACTTCCCGACACACCTTCACCCCATGTCCCAGTTCAGTGCTGCCGTCACTGCCCTCAACTCTGAGAGCAAGTTCCTCAAGGCTTACTCAGAGGGAGTCCACAAGTCAAAGTACTGGGAGGTCGGTATCCCTTAATCCTGTCATATTGGTTTTCAGTCAGTGTTTCATTGTTTTAATTGAATCCGCGTGAATGTTGGTTATACAGCTGGCATTTGAAGATTCCATGGACCTGATCGCCAAGCTGCCTGTGGTAGCTGCCACCATCTACCGTAACACCTTCAAGGAGGGCAAGGGTATTGGTGCCATTGACACCAACCTTGACTGGTCCGCCAACTTTGTCAGGATGCTGGGATATGATAACGCAGAATTCACTGATCTCATGCGCTTGTACCTGACCATTCACAGGTAAACTGTTAGTCAAAATTTTGCAGGCATAGTGTATCATATAACCAGTTTCATTGTTATTGACATTATTCTGTTCTTAATTTCAGTGACCACGAGGGTGGCAACGTCAGTGCCCACACTGTTCACTTGATTGGTTCAGCTCTGTCTGACCCCTACCTTTCCTTCGCTGGTGGTATGAACGGTCTGGCTGGTCCTCTGCACGGTCTCGCCAACCAGGAAGTGAGTGCCTGCCTATTGGTGGTGGTATAATTCAATAAGTTTTGGATTTGTAATATCTTAACTAATCAATCTGTTTGCGCTTCATTTTAGGTGCTGGTCTGGTTGATGAAGGTCAGGGACGCCATTGGCCTGAACCCCTCAGATGACCAGCTCAAGGAGTTCATCTGGAAAACTCTTAAGGGTGGTCAGGTCGTTCCCGGTTATGGCCACGCTGTGCTCCGTAAGACTGATCCTCGTTACACATGCCAGCGAGAGTTTGCCCAGAAGCACCTGCCCAATGATCCTCTCTTCAAGGTACTAATTTATTTTCTAATAATTCGAGAATTGGACGGATGAGGGTATATTTGTCATGTATCTAATCTTGGTTTTGTTTGCAGCTTGTTGCCCAGGTTTACAAGGTTGTTCCCCCAATTCTTATGGAGACTGGCAAAGTCAAGAACCCATGGCCCAATGTTGATGCTCACTCTGGTGTCCTTCTTCAGGTATGAGTGTGTTCTTTCGTTTTGGACAAGATCTATTAATCAGTGTTGTTTAGAAGTGGTTCTGATGTCCTTGCTTCTGTTACAGTATTATGGCATGAAGGAGATGAGCTACTACACCGTTCTGTTCGGAGTCTCGCGTGCTCTTGGTGTCCTTGCCAGCTTGGTGTGGGACCGTGCCCTTGGTCTTCCTCTGGAGAGGCCCAAGTCCTTGTCCACTGATGGTCTGATGAAGATGGTGAAGAAGTAAAGAGTCCAGCTTTATTTCACCAACCAAACCCAATTAAATCATGGGTGTTCATCTTAAATCAATTTTTTTTTTTTAAATTACTTTCTGTTTATTGGACTAAAAGATGACACTACTGCTACTAGGGTATTGTCTTTTATCTAGGAACCTATTTGAGATGGAAGTACCCTAGTGCTGAAACCATTCTACGGTGTCTGTTTCCAAATGTGGCAAGCAAAACTGTGCATGATCACAAGACCTGTACTCATCAAGTGTTCTCAAGTAGTGCTGTACTTCATTTTGTATTTATTTGTCATTTGTAAATACTACGCATTATTTAAGGTATCCTGTGTGGTGAAATCCGTATGAGGTGATAATGGTTGGTGAGAAACAAGTCAGACTTGTTGGAGGCCTGCCATAGGAGATTATACTGTGGGTAGTCATAGCCACGAAACGGCAGGAAAAATTTAGGCAATTAAATAGTAAAATGTCCGTACTGTTCATTTGGGCGGAGAAAATTTCCTTTTTTACTCGAGTTTTATTCACAAAGTTTTTTTTAATTCATGTTCCTTTACTCAAAGTTTGGCCTTCTTCAATCTGTCAAATTCTGTTTCTTTTGTGTGCGTGCTTTATTTATGACCGGAATTGGTTAACAAGTTCATTGGGACCAGAATGGATTTTGTTTTCCAATGAACTTGTTTAATCATTCTTATTTATAATGTAAATTTAAACTAATTTATTTTGAATGAGATGTTACCATCTTGATTAGGCCAAGTCCAACTCTGTTTAGAACAATTATTTTAAAAAGCTGTTTTGCAGTGAAGAGTTAAGTATTCAATCAGGGATGAGCTAAGAGCATAGTAGGCAGTAGGTCAACCTTGTGATGGCACATGACGGGTGTTAATATTTTTATTTCTCTTGGTTACTGATTGTGAAGAATTGGGTTTTGTTCTGTAATGCTCTTAGCTGCTTCTATGTCAATATGAAAGCTCTTTTAAGAAAAGCGTTGAATTTCTTCTTTCTGTAGAGGTATTGCTCACTTATGATGACATTGCAGGCAATACTAGTTGTCAATGTAATGAATGTTTCCCAGAATATGAGAGGCATAGCTTATGTACCTAGGAAATACTGATAGTTTATTCATTTTGGACTCGGACCATAGACTATTGTACACTTGTCTAGTAGTTAAATTAGGCAAGCCTATGTATTGTAGTAGTACTGAAGCCAAAGCAGTGTGATATCCTTATTCTAAGGATTACATGTAACTATAATGAATGTAACTCATGCCAAAAATGATCTGTGGCTTGATGTTAATGAGGACAATATTACTATGTATTTTCTCTTATATTTTCAAATGTAAACATGCAATTACCATGGAGTGTTTCTAAGAAATTACTCCTGCGACACTCAGATGTATGTGACCCAATGCTGTGAATGCAAGGAACTGTTGCAATTATTATTGCTTTGATGTCCATCCTTTCGAGTTTTGTGAAGCAGCTGTTTTATTACTTAATGCTATATATTTGAAATTTGCGCAATTTGGAGCATTTTAGACGCACTTTGAGAACATCAAAAAGTGAAATTGGATATAGAAGTATATCCAAAATATTGGACATAGATTGTGATAGCTGAGAGTAGTTGGTGAAGACTCTCCTTCATATGTTTGAAGTGATTGAGATTCTGAGCAGGATGTAGCTGTTATCCTTATTCAAACTTGTAAGGTGGTAATTTTAAATTAGTGATGTGTACCATTTTAGCCCCCCCTCATTGTCGTGGAATAAAGCACCGTTGACCTGAAATGCTGTGCGTAATAATTGACCTGATTGTTCTTTGAATGTTCAATGAGAAAGATAACACTGAACTGAATTTGGAAAGCATTTTATATTTTTTCCTTATGACTGTTTTATTTTTCTCCTTTCTTTAATCAATTTTATTTCTAATGATACTTGACACATACAATAAGCGAAAAACAAAAGAGCAGTATTCCGCAAAAGTGAACCTGGAAGAAAACAGTTCATAAAATTAAAGATAAATGTGTGGTTTAAAACAGAATTTACCATGGAATAGGACTAACCCTGGATGATTTGAAGAACAAACACTGTTCCAACTTCCATTCCACCAAGGAAAAAGAACATCGTCAGAGCAGACAAAATAAAAAGAGGACTGCTTGCCAGCGCTCTCCAGCGACGTACATTTTGAACAGTCAATTTTTTCTAAGAACATACAACAGACATATAGACAAGAGAAAGTTGTTCTATACGCTTAACATCGCATTTTATGAATTCAGAGCTCAATATTATCCAGTCTTATTGATTGATGGCTTTCCTGCTTACCTCAAACTGTTGATATATTTCCAACGAAGTGAGGCCACCACCAAGGGTTTCTAATAGAACACCTCCGAAGTTACACACAGACCAAATTAAAATATTCATTGATAGTCCGTGCCACACATAAACAAATGCAAAACATACTGTTGAAAGGAATATATGGCGTCTCCTTTCTGAATACTTCTCCACCAGGGGGTCATAGATGTAGCTAGAAAATGTCAGAAAAGAGCAGGATATAGCAATTGATCTTAAGACAACTTAATTTAAAGCATACAAAAAGAAGATGGAACTGTACCTCCTTAAGAAATTATAGAAGCCACGGTCAAAATGGCGCCACATATCTGAGTACATAGATATATGAGCAATGCAACGAGGAACAGGTGGAGCACAAATACCATCAAATTCAGCTAGAGTTCCCATTAATCCATACACAACAACATATTTGTTTAAGAAAAATTGTCCGATGCAATAGGCTAAACCATTCAGTGTCCAAGCATCCAAGAAAGGAAGGACCTGTGAAATCAAGAAAAAGAAAGATAGGAGACATGAAGTATTATCCCTTCTGACTCTGAGGGCATAAAAAATTGAGTAGTCAGGAAAATATATACCTCGTGATGTATCTGTATAGCATTGCAATAAATGAAATGAAGACAGAATTCGGTAACAGCCATCCAACCAAGAAACCGGAGAGAATTTAAAATCAATCTCAGGGTTCTGAATTTTAAGTTTTCACATGAAAAGGAACACATTTCCATCTGAAACCAACAATTGACACATTTGTATTGTCACATAATAAAATTAAATACAAAGTGAAGAAAGAAAAAAAAAAACAAGAAAAAAAACCTCAAAGGTATTAATTATGAACTCACTGATCTCTCAAATTCTTGAAATGACACAAAAGGGCCTAGGAACATCAGTGGGAGATAAAATGAGTATGAGAGCAAGCGGAGAACCAGTGGACTGCTATCAGCACTCTTCATCCATGGCTTACAGCAGATCCAATCCAAGCAAAAGCTCATACATCGCAACTGAATCCAAGCAAAGCAAACATAAAATGCCATCTGTTGCTTCTCAGAGAGCTAGAAAAAACAATTGATGAGAGAATTAAAACAGGAATTAGAGAATAGACATTTACACTGTTCTATAGTTTAAATGCTGAAAAATTATAAATGTACAAACCATGGGAATAGGGAAAATACTAAGACCGAGTAAAAGAAAAATACTGGCCGCCCAGCAGAGAATAGGCTTTTTTATCTGAGAGATGCTGAAGAGTATGAGAGGAGCTAGGATCATAGCAACTAAAGATACCCAACCACAAAAATATAAACTAAATATTGATGTTACCAACAAATACCAAAAGCGTAAGAGAATCTGGAAAATAAATTCAGGATCATCGATAACTTTTCTCAGACGACATAGATCAATTCAAATCAATCAGCATTGAATTTTTTTCACCTTGGCACTGCACCATCGCAAAACTTCTGAAACAAATAGGTGGAGAAGAAACCATGGAGCTAGTTCCCACAAAAATGGCAACCACATACGCCACTCGTAGTCAGAGACGTCCTTCCTCCGGCTAATGATATCCCATCCTGGTTCTAGTTCATGAACATCCATTTGATTGCCAAGACCTGCACAAAAAGACGTTCTTTTTTTAAAACAATGGGACTTTGACTGTTGTCATGAAGAAGCAGTATCTGGAAATAGGCAAAATGACACCTGTTGGGTTGAGCGAAACTCACTGTTGCTGATGATATACACATGGTATGCAGAATAAAAGACTCCACCAGTCCAAATTATAAAGTATGCAGCTATTTCTAGGTTTGGCAATGATGCTGGAGTTGCCCTCATTTTCCTATGATTTCACTCACGTAGTTTACTTGAAATAAAACTGATTACAGACACTTCAGGACTGTGTTCCTCAGGATTTGACATGTCATTTTCCTATTCTGGCACGCAAGACGGGAGAGCACGAGAGGAAATTAGAAACTGTCGGCTTCACGACACCCAGAGAGGAGATAAATACCCAGCGTCCCATTCAGTCTGCTGAAGTAAAAAGAAAACCGACATTGGCATGATCGGTTGGTTTGTTTGTGTTTATCATGATCAACGAGCCGGTTACGTTAAGAGCACTAATACCAAAAAGATGGCTGGCCGACGCCTCCACAGCGTAACGGAACATACCCTCGCACCTTGCACAACAGCAAAGACCAAAGCAACTGGAGACCGAAGGAAGTGAAAGACATAAAATGATGGCTCAACACACCTCTAGTGTTTTCTGTCAGTAACACTGCTGTCTAAATACACTGCTTAATCCCTGCTTTAGCGCAAGGTGGATTCTTGTTTCCGTCACTTCGATATTTGAGCGTTGGCAACATTGGCCGTCAGAACCACTCGAGATGCCGCCAAACTTGAAATCCGCACATGACATGTGGGCTTAAGAGCTCCAGAAATGTGGACAGGTGTTTGAAAAATTGAAATGGCAAGAAGAGAAAACTACCGGCCATTCACACATATTTAAGGTTGTTTGAGGTCTTTATGTCAAACGGGTACCAATACTTCAATCCCGATTCATTGCGGGGTCAGCTGCTGCTGTGTTTCAAATGGTGGCATGGATTCGTTCCGCCGAACCATGGTGCTGACGGGAAAGAATCCGGGCTCCATTCCCTGGTGTGCAACGTGCTCGCTTCAAAAATACAGACGTGCCGTCGCGTCGCGTGCCCGTGCTGCCGTGCCCGCTCGGCCACGACTTCCTGGCTTGGCCGTCACTGCAGCCCATCTCTCTCGCACTCGTGCGTTCGTCCCCCACATCCGCAGTTCGCACCCGGTCCTCCGTCGAGCTCGAGCGTGTGCGACATCACGGCCTCACATAGCAAGCGTGGCGTGGCGTTGTGTGGCGTGGGACTCCCGCAACACCCAGCCCCAGACCAGACCCGAGACATGAGGCATGGCTAGACCGGACCGGACCGGACTGCGGGTCGGGTCGGGTCATGCAGCCATGAGCCCCGGGCCGGACCCCAGTGGGATGTCGTAGGCTGCCGCCGGGCTGCCATGGGCCAGCGGTAGTGCAAAGTGTGTAGCCGAACACGCAGCACCGCGAGTGCGAGGGGCGGTCCTGGGGCGGCAAGCTGCATGTGACACAACTTAGCTAAATTTAGCGCAAACGCGCCTCCGCTAGGCGTGGCGCCAGGGGCCGTGGCTAGCCGTGGTCGGCCGTGGCGCGGCGTGGTTTGGCGTTGATCTGGCGGAGTAGGAGGGGCCGCGGCCGCGAGCCGGGCCGAGCCGGACCAAACACATCGCGTTCGGGTTGGCGGCAGAAGTGCCCTCTTCGCGGCGCGGTGCTTCGCGGGCCCCCGGGCGGGTAGAGCGCGTGCGTGTTTGTGTGTGTGTGCGTGCGTATGCGGAAGAATGCGGTTTTAACTTGTGTGCACCGCGGACTGGACCGGGCTCCGCTCTGCGGACCATGCTGGGCAGGACAGGAGGTGCTAGAGTCAGGTGCTCGCCGTCAATCCTGTGGAGCAGTGAGGCGTGACGCGGCCGGGCCACAGAGCAGGCGAAGCAGACGAAGCAGACGACAGAGGGGCGTGGTGCGGCATGAGGACGTCCCGGCCCTGGGAGCAAAAGCGGGAGCGGCGGCACTGCGCTGCGCTGCGGCAGTAGCGGCAGCCGGCCCGGCCTGCACACCGCGCACACCGTGCACCCCGTGCACCCCGTGCACGTGCACACGGCGGTAGAGAGGACCACCAGTAAGACAGCACCGCGCACGCAGCAGCACGCAGCAGCACGCAGCAGTTCGTACCGTCGTGTCGCGAGTGGATTGACTGCACCGGTCTGTTTCCGTTTCCCTCCCCAGGCGCAGGCTGCGCAGCCCGAGGCCGCCGAGGCCATGACGGCGGTGTGCTGCTCCGGCCGCTGCCTGGGGTGCTGCGCCTGTTGCGGGTCGCGGCGCGCCTTGGCCCGGCGGGCGCAGTGCCGGGCCGTGCTGCCCGTGCTGCTGGTGCTGCTGGGAGCCGGCTACTGCGCCGCCCTCTCCGGAGCGTGGCCGGGATGGACGCTGCTGGGGGTGGCCCTGTGCGGCGGCCTCCAGGACGTCCTCGGCCGCCGGCCCGTCATCGCGCTGTCCGTGCCGCTGCAGGTGGCCGCCGTCCTCGTCCACACCTGGCTCGTCCAGGAGGAGAGCGGTGAGGCATGGCCGGAGGCTGACAACGCGACGGACCTCGTCAATGCCACCCAGGCGGACCCGGCCCTGGAGGATGCCGTCGTGAACGGCGTGGCGCTGGGCGTGCGGCTGGTGCGATCCGCGTGCTCCGGGGTGGCGCTGGGCCTGGCGCTTCCAGCCGCGCTCTTCTACCTGGCCGAGCTGTGGCGGGGCGCGCACCGCGGCGCCGTCTGTTGCGTGCCAGCCCTCGCCGTGCTCGGGGGCCGGACTCTTGCCTACGGGCTGGAGGAGGCCGTCAGGGCCGTCGACGCATCGCCGCGCGTCGCGACGCTAGTGGGGCTGGCGCCTGGCTGTCTGGGTTTGCTGCTACTGCTGCTGCTGGCACCGCCCTCCCCCTTCTGGCTGGCGCTCAGGGGCAGGGAGGTGGCGCTGGGCAGCGCGATCGCCAGGTGAGTGTTTGTCCGAGCGACGACATCTCTTCAGACTCCCTCTGCACAGCCCAGCCCTGCCCTGCCCTGCCCTGCCCTGCCCTGCACTGCCCTGCCCTGCCCTGCCCTGCCCTGCCCTGCCCTGCCCTGCCCTGCCCTGCCCTGCCCTGCCCTGCCCTGCCCTGCCCTGCCCTGCCCTGCCCTGCCCTAACCTGGCCTCTCTGCCCTGACAGGATCCGCGGCCTCCGCGACGAGCGTGGCGCCCGGGACGAGGCGGAGGACGTGGCGTACACGGTCCGTGAGCAGCGCGCCAGCCTGTGTGCCGGCAACTGGCGGGGGCCTCTGCTGTCGCTGCTGCTGGTGGGCGGCATGCCGCTGGCCGGCGTGCCGCTGCTGGAGGCGCACCTGCCCGCCGTGCTGTTGCCGTTCGGCGCGGACGTGGCGGACGGCGGCCAGTGTGCGTGGCTGGTGCGCGTGTCGTTCGGCGGCAGCCTGATGCTGGCCGTGGCCGTGGTGGCCGTGCTGGCGGACCGGTGTGGACGACGGCCGCTCCTCGCGGCGGCCTGCCTCGTGCTGGCCGCGGGCCACGCCACGCTGGGCTACTTCCACTGGTTCCTGGGCACGCCGCTGCCACCGCGCGCCACGCTGGCGTGGTACATCACGCTGGGGGCGGTGGCCGTGGCGGCGGTGGCCGGGGCCGCTCTGTCGGCGCTGGCGTGGCTCGTCCTGGCCGAGGTGCTGCCGGTGCGCGCTAAGGCCGTGGTGCCTTCGCTGGCGCTGCTGCTGGCCCTGGTGCTGCAGTCCTCGCTGGACGCCCTGCATGTGGCGCTGCCGGTGACGCTGCCCTGGGCCGTGGCCGAGGACGAGGACAGCGCGGTGGGCCGCCGCTGGTCGGCCGCCTGGTGCTGGGCGCACTCGCTGTGGAGCCTCCTGCTCGCCCTGATCGTGGCCGTGCTGCTGCCCGAGACCAAGGGCTTCAGCCTCAGCCAGCTGCACGAGATCTTCAGGGGACCAAACCGCCAGAACATGCGAACTCGCCTGTGAAGCACTGTGAAGCACTGTGAAGTGGAGACCGCTTCTCTACTCAAATGCACGATGCACGCCAACTCGTTCTAGTCAGAATAATTCCATTGATTGTTGGACTCGTGGTCCGTGTGTGTACAGTTATTCAAAGTGTTTTGGTTTCTTACTTTTAAGTTCCGCACCATTGTGTCCCGCTCTGCTGTGTTTTCTACGTCGACATGGTTGCACACCTTTCCCTGTATCGTGGCTCTATTGAATAAGAAGAACTGCAACCACTGTAATGTATGTGGTTTAGACACAGATGTCAATAGAAATATTTCGGTCGTAGTTTGCAGTTTATTCCGAACTCTCCAACTTCCCCGCCGACAATGACAATATTTCACTTTGCTCCGGCTGCTTCGGTTTCAATGCTTCCCTTACTTTGTAGGAAGCCCAGAGAAGTTATGAACTGTTCTTAGGATGTCAGAAAGGGCTGAAAATAGCCCACACAGTAAGAAACTTGATTTGGATTTTTTTTTTTAAACTGTGATAGAAATTTTCCTGACATTTTCTTGGGAATTTCCAAAAAGGTTTCTTACAGTGAAGCTGTTTGTTGGGGGCTTTGGGGCAATGAATGAAATTGTATGGGTAATAAAATATTTATATTTGTGTGATTTTTTCCTCAGCTATGTAGAATTTACAATAGAAAACACACAACCCTTCTTGCTCCTCACATACTGGCAGAAGTAAGCTGCATACACACACAAAGATAACAAAGACATTTCATTTTCCTAATGGAAAGAAATGAATCACAGGTTGGTAAAATGTGCTACATTCTACAACAATCAATGAAAGGTTTCAAAGTTAAGTTGTGGATTAAAGACAAATGCAATACACTTATACAGCTGATGACATAATTTTGTGTAGAATCATAAGAACACATTAAAGTAGTTGCAAACTGCAAGCATGAAATCAACTTTGCAAAAATCTATTGTTGCAATAAAAATGTATACTAAGGACACTCTAAGGATCTCACATGTAACATCTCTGGTAATGGCTTGACAAAATTGTGAAATGGTTGACAAGAACGGAATCAAACCATGAACTGTACAAGTCTTTCAACTTACGCCAAACAGATTCTCTCAACAATCTCTCATGGCAAAATACTTAGAGACAACACCAGTTCTTCTTAAGTTTATTAACATACACCATCTGATAAGACTTACCAACTATCATTAAAGAGAATCTCAGTCATCCAAAGATAATGCATCATCAAAGTTAAGGTCCTGCAAGAAAGATTAAAAAAAAAAAAAATAGTTAGAAAATACCCAAACAAATAAAAAATAATGTCACCAATATGGTAATGAGAAAGGAGTACTCACTGAAGGGTCGATATCATCGAGGTCTAAATCCAAGTCCGAGTCCAAGGACTCATCTGAGAAGTTGCCTTTGGGAGGTGCCTTTGACTTAGCTTCTGATGGAGGATTTGGCTCTGATTGGGGAGCAGGTGAAAGGACCAATGGTGGGGGCAATGAGGAGGGTTTAGGAGCTGCGGCAGCTGGAATGGGGACCATAGGTGGTGGCATCGAAGGTACTGATGTGGCTTTTGGTGGAACAGTTGGCGTTGGTATCGCAGGAGCAGGAACAGCAGCTGGCATGGGGACCACAGGAGCTATAACGGGGGCAGATGATGTGGTAGCTGCAGGCCTTGACTGTGGTATCTCTTCATCTTCCATGTCTGCAAAATCCATTGGAAAATTACACATTACATTAAATCACTACACATGGATGTTTTCCTTTCTTTTAGGCATGAAGCAGACGTGGCAAGACACGGTCAACATACCTTCTGAACCTTTAGTTTCTTCTTCTGGGACATAGGTAAATCGGCCACTGGCTTCATCAGCTTTCATCTCCGCAATAGGATTCCTCTCATTATTTGCCTAAGAATGTAAAAAAGAAAGTAATTAAATTTTATTGGTTTAACAATGCAATAACTGGAATACAAGAAAAACTACTTACTGGTGTCATTGCATAGGCCGAGGCTGGTAGCTGTGACAGGCGTTCTGGCCGTAAAAATTGCTCTGTTTTAAGGGATTCTAAATGACCAGGGAAGAGATTGGGGTAGTCTTTTGGGTCTGCTAATGATGCAGATGCCTTTTGATTTTTAGATTTAAGAAGTTCACGCCACAAACCAACGACCATGGAAACCTTACTTGGCAGGTAAGTCCTAAACACAAGAAAACAAAACACTATCAATATGTGTAACACAAAACATCAAAGAAAATTGTAGAACAAATAGTGAGTAAAATACCTTGCAAAAAATGCTGCCTCAGGAATTCTGTTGGTGGAGATGAGGATATCCAGACATTTCTCCAGGTTTCCCATCATAAAGTAGGATAGGAATGAAACATTGTTACGGCCAAGACCATCGGCAGTTTCAGCCACCTGCTTCATAACTGGTGCATTTCCTAAATGGAACACATAAGAATGTCTCAGCATTACACAGGTAGGTAAGCAAGAGGGAAATGAATACACTTAATTCACACATGTAGCATGTGTAGTACACACCTGAAGAAGTGGCGAGCAGTAGGAGGCCACCATAGTCCTGAGCATGGTGCAAGCATTCCTGAGCTAACTCCAGCTGACCCATGTTCAAAGCAAGTTCTGACAGCTGTCGCCATTTTTGCTGTGCTCCAGCTTCTCGGGCAAGACTCAATGCAGTTTCCAAATCACCCAGCTGAAGAGCTAGGTCAAACCTATGCTCAGGATCAGTGGAGACAGCCAGTGCTTGGTGTTTGAAACCCTGAGAGGTGGGAAAACACAAGGTAATACATAATCTCAAACATTGAATCATATAAATTTAAGGCAGGAAAATTAATCACAGACCTGCTTTTCCAAAAAGTGAGCAACTCTTGTTCTATACTGTTGAGGAATGGTGGGAAGAACTCTATCAGCTGTCTCAAAGTCACCTCTCATTACTGCAGTTTGGTATTCTAAGACTGATACTAGGAGGCTGAAATAGATATGAAGGTACAATACAGACAATGTGTTATCAAATGACATGAAAATGAGAGGTGACCAAAATGGTTTGGCTTACCTGTATGATACCACATTCAACTCTTTGTCCCCAAGATATAAACGATTGTCTCGAGCAACATAGCCCAGAAGATACATGGTGCGGTCCAAATGTGAAACAGTCACAATTTCTCCTCCCACATAGTAGTTGACACGGTTTACACTGTTGGTGTAAATGAAACAATCTCCAACCCACAGACCAGTTCGGACACTCTCTGGCACTTCTCCCAGTACCTTTCAATGACAGAGGACAAAAGACAACCGGAAATGAATAGGTGAAAAAAATTTACTTTAAAAAATATACCAATGAGTTCATGATTAAGAGCTTCCTTACTGTGAATGCTTCCTCACACCCATCTTCACTCAGGCCTTCTTTGGTTTCAAAGGCTCTTGCAACAACATTTGAGTCATAGCGGAGAATGAAGTAGCTATCATCTGTAGCTAAGCAGGCTAACTCACCACTCTCTGACCAGAAAACATGTCTGGGCTGAATATCAATACGACGTACAAGCTCCAGACTTTCCCATTCATAAAATGAAAGGCCCGACACTGACCGTACACCCAGAAGAAATCCACCAAATATACCTGTCACAAACAAGGAATGCTAAACACAAGCTTTCAGCCTTAAGAAATTGTCAAAAGGAAAGTATCGTGTTCTTACCCTCAGCACCAAATTCTGGTTTGAAAGATTTTCGTTCCTTGAAATTTTTAAAGACCTTAACAGTTGAGGAACCTTCACGGATAGCATATTCAGAAGAGTCTTGGGCCCAAACAAACTCTTGAGCAGAACCAAAGGCCTTGTTTCGCAGAGCCATAGCAGTATAAATTATGTATTCCCCATCTCCACACACAACCACAAATCTAGAGAAAAAAGTAAGAAAGTAGATGTTAAAAGGAAGAAAAGTAAGACAGATGATGAAATTCTTCAAGTTTAAATAATAAACAGAATTTGTGTGTACAGCACTGAGGGCACACACCTGCCATTAGGATTGTGAGCTACTGTCTGAGGATAAATCTCACAGCTCCCCATATCCTTTACAACAAGAGGGAGGCGTTCACCATCTTTAATATCTTCAGTTTCACCCATTGCTTTCAAATTAGCCTGCTGAATCTCTGAATGACGGGCCCATATAATCTTCCCACCATTCACATCCATGGACACTGCTGGCTCTTCACGACCTACTTTCACCATAATACTACCCTCATCATATCTAAGAGAAATAAAATTCATGTGCATTTAGTTTAAGTATAAATCAATGAAGGGTTATTTTAACATGACATAAGAGGGGGTTGTTAAAAAAAATTATCATACCCAAGAGCAACATTGTTTGATCCCCTCATACATGCGATTGTCCATACTCGCTCAAGACCATAGTTAAGAGATGATTCAAGCCTGTAGGTGCCTGAATGCCAAATACGCACGGTTCCATCTTCTGACCCAGTCAAAAGAATTGGAAGAGCAGGGTGGAAACATACTACAGAAAATGGAGAGAAGAAGAAATTTAGTTTCAGTTTTTGACCAAAGCCACACTAAGATATTTAGAATCATACCTGATGAGATATTTTGAGCATGGCCTTCCAATGTTTGGACACAAGTCTTGTTCTGATAGTCCCAAATTTTCACCACTCTGTCATCAGCACCTGATATTAAGTATGGCTTATCTCCACCATAGTAATAATCCACACAGTTTACACCCTTTTCATGTCCTTCCAAAGTGAAATTAGGAGTGCTTGATCCAAGTTGCCAAACCTTACAAAGAATAGCAAGCAACGCATTAAGCAAGGCAAGGGCAGCATAAGTGGAAACACAAAGCTTCAGTGGAAATATTACCTTCACAGTGCGGTCCAAAGAAGCACTGGCAAATGTGTTGTTATCCTTTGGATTGAAAACTATTTGCATAACATAATGGGTGTGGCCTTCAAACACCTGCTGACATGCCCACTGTTTTTCCCAGTTCCACAATTTGATGAGCATGTCATCTAAAAACAAAAAACAAAAAACACCACACAAGAAATTAATTAATGGATAAAAACAGCCGCAGATTGAGAAAATTAGTGGTTTAATAAAGAAGTAACCATGTACTTACCACTGCCTGTAAGAATATAAGGCTGGGATGGATGCACAATGATGCAACGAACATAGTCTGAATGGGCCTCGAAGGCATGTGCACGTTCTAGAGTATTGTAATTAAAAACACGCACTTGCATATCATCTGAGCCTGTGACAATCCAATTTTTACGGGGAACAAATCGAGAAGCACGGACAGGCACATCACAAACCTGGTTGATAAATGCATTTATTGACACAATTTAAAAGAAGAACAAGAAATGTTGAGTACCAGAAAATTGAATATGCATTACCTCGAATGACTTGACCAATTGCTGACTTTCATGGTTCCAGACATGAACATTTCCGTTATAAAGAGAAGCTAACATCCATGGTTCTGTTGGATGGAGGTCAACACTTTTGACACGATCAGATCGCGCGGTAAGTTTGCGCTTTATGTCCAGTCTAAGAGGCTGCATAAAACACAAATGAACACAATATAGTACAAGTAGAAGATGAGATAGAAGCCTAGTGCACACAGCCAACTTTCTGCTACAGTTCAGAATGCCAACTGGAGCAACTAGGTTAGCATAAACTAAACTTAGGGAAATATGGAACCACATTTCATTGCAATCGGAATTTATGCGATAGGATCAGTTTTCTGAGAACTAAATGCCAAGAGAAATGGATTTCAAACATTCTTGACAGCGATGTAAATGCAAGAAATGGATACCGGGCGGATGACAGGTGCAATGTATGAAAATATTTCGGCCAAAAGTAACTATAGAGAAATGCGAGACAGGAAGAGAATAATAAAACGACTAGGGTCTAAAGACAATGACTTAAGATGCGAGCTTGCGACAGTTCTCACAAATATTATATTAAAAACACCAGATGGGCAGGGTTAGGAGATACCTGCATACTTTTACCATTTGTTAACTATGAAATAGAGCCTACAGAGGAGATATAAAAGAATTCTTAGGACCAAATGAATAAAGACTGTAGCGTACCATTGTTACTGGACAGAAAATACACAATGACAAGTAAAATATTAAAGGTTTAGGTGTTTTGACACCATTTGCTATGCTGTAAACATGGACGTGGCTGCTGCTGGTGCTGCCCTCTGTCCCTCGCCCCTCGACGGCTGGATTTAGTCAACACTCACACTATACGCAGTTTAGCAGAGTGCAGGCGGTGAGTTTAAATCGGACCGTCTACGAACATTATTACCTTCATGTTAAACGTTAATGTACGACGTTGCATGTTATTAACCATTTCGCTCTTATTAGGAAGGTATTGACAGTGTGTACATTAATGCCCATCATTGTGTATTGTAATATGCATTTTTTGTTAAAATAACCTCCAACAATGAATATTTATTTGCCGTGTCTTTCTTCATGTTCTTCAGTGGAAAGAATTACTCTTATCGCGTTGTATCATTGGCTCGTGCATTTCCAGTTCCTAATGTGTTAAAGTATTCACGTGTGGTGTACTCATTCCCTTTTTTGAGTTGTAGATGTGGCATGTAGCTGCAGATGAGGAACAGGGTATTCCCAGGGGAGATACAGGCTGTACCTTCCCTGGTATTCCCCTGTTCCTTATTCCCCTTTAGCAGATTTCATTTCAGAAGCTGTTTTCTTTTAAATTTATGAATTGACAACTTCACCAATGTAAGTGATAATAGAAGGTCTGTTGAAATTTACTTTTCTTTTCTTCTTTAGGTTCCAATTGTGTTGTGTAAAAGATGGACCAACATCAAAGCAATTCTTCTGCATATGGACACAATCCTGTGCAGCAAGCCAAAATCTGCAATGACAGTTCAGGTGCATCTGACCGAGCTCCTCAAACGACACGTTATTTTCGCTCCCAAAATCAGCACTCAGGTACACCTATGGTAGTCCCAACTAGCCTACTTGCCTTCTGAAAATCAAGCCGCATATTTATTGTATCTTTTAATTTCCTTTTCCATGTCACCCTTTTTTGATGAACTGAAGTATTGGTTAACTACTTATTATACATCTTTCGTATTCAACAGGCAGGCAACACCAGCCAGGAAATAATAGACAACCGTCAGGATATCGAAACCAAGCTACAGGAGGGAGACCTCCTCATCATACGGAAGCTCGTGAAAATAAAGTGTGGAATGCAAGAGACATTCGTCCTCCTAGACCTCAAAGCAGACCACAAAGTAGACCAGGTACCCAGTATGGCAAACAGACGGATGGCTGCGGTGAAAGTTCAAAACCAAATGAGGACACATGTGAATTGTCTGAAGAGGGACATTCATCAGGTGTTTCTTCTTCCACCATTGTTGAGGAAAGAAAGTGTGATCTTTTTCAAATGGATCCAGAGTATGCTCTGGCTCATTGTGTAGGCTCAGACTTTATTATGAGCTCAGGTGTTGCTGTTAAATTTAGGTATGTTAAAATGATCAATGTTTGTTAAATAATTACCAAGCTGTTTTCTGAAATTCAATAAATTTACTTTTATTCTCCTTTTGCAGGAAGATGTTCAGATCTGTTCCAGAACTCTTGGATCAAAATAAAAAACCAGGAGAAGTAGCTTTCATTAATCACTCAGGCCGATATGTTTATTACCTTGTGACCAAACTTGCAAGCACCGGCAAACCAACTTGGGAAGACTTTGAGAAGTCTGTAAGAGAATGGAAAAAATTGTGTGTAGACCATAAAATTAAAAAAATTGCCATTCCTAAGATTGGTTGTGGCCGTGACCACCTTGACTGGAAAAAAGTTGAGAATCTCATCAACAGTCAATTTGGAGACACAGGCATTGAAGTGATACTCTGTGTAATTGACGTAAGTTCTGTGATGCCACAATGACATTAATAGTGTGCGGAGTTCTAGTGGGCATTACTTAAAGTGTCCAATTATTTATATTTTCTGTGTCTAATTTACAGCGTGAAACCACTCCCGAAAAAAAGTGGAACCTGAGGCTCCAGCATGCTAATAATAAGGCTTTATCTGAGCTAGACCCAAGAGATTGTGCATTGGTGTTCATTGGCAGTAAAGACAAGAATATTACCACTTCAATTGATAGACTTGCAACAAAGTATGGTTTCTTGTCTGACTATTCTTCAAAACAATTGAGTATTGGAAGCCTGTATCATTTTAAAAATAGAAATGCTCATGTTTTTGGACTTATTGTGAAAGAAAAGCACACTGACCCAATATCATTTTGTCAAATCAACAAGTGCTTTTTGGATCTGAAAAAAGCTGTTAAAAAGGAAAAGCTGTGGTATATGGGTTTTGAAGCATTTGATGATCCTTTGTTTACAATTGCTACTCGAAAGGTGTGGACTCTGGTCATTGATGCTTTTTTTGTTGAACAAATTGAAGTGCACATTTGCTGGCCAGAGAATGTTAAGGAAAAGTGTTGGGATGAACGTGAAACAAGTTACTGATTTGCAGTAAACAAGTCACTGGCTTGCACTAAATGTTATGATTTTATGTCACAGTTGTAGAAAGTATTGCATTAATGCTATGCTTGAGTTAAAATCAAACTTCTTATATATGTAGTGTCATAAACAAGATCTGGTATGGAATTTTTTGCCTGATTTCCTTGGAATTATTTTAAAGGTTTTTACATATTGTTCTGAACTGTTGGTGTTAATAAAGGAAACAGAAAATGAACATTTGTGTCCTTTTTTTCCTGGCTGACTTCCCTCCACCCTACTGTGCCTACACTCTGGCATATAAGTACTATTTTTGGAGAGGAATCCGGGCTTTGTGTCGCGCTACCTCGAGAGGAGCGATAATGGAGGAGAACAAAAGGAATGCTTTCCTGCAGTGGGAATAAAACTTGTCGAGTTAATGAGACTTGATGTGCTTTCGTTTTCAAAACTTAAACAACACTTTCAAACTCTCCTAATGATCATCCCATCCCTATCCCTTTCCTCGGAGCCCAGGACGTCGGCCTTACGTTGTCCCCCCTCCCCTCTGCCGCCTTTCTCTCTCCGAGCACTTTGTTGGTCCCGGGGAGGGGAGGGACAGGAATTTCCGTTATACGCAAAGTTCTCCCGCCCTTTCTTCGGATAACCAAATAAAGGAGAGGATTTCCGATTTAGACAGGGATGTCTAATACAATACAATACATACAACAATAACATCGAAGAACACCCACAAATCACATGACATTTCCGGACTTTAAACTTTTAAAAGTAAGAGTGGGACATCACGACTGGCGGAAGAGGCAGCCCTGGAGGCACGAAGGTCCCCCTCGAGGTCCTCATCCTGGAAACCACTTGACCGGAATACGCGAGGCCTGCCCCCACCCCTACCCCTACAACAGTGTGTCACTGTGGTTGTGGTGTCACCTGTAGCCGGGCGGGGCGGGGCGGCACCGCCAGTGCCCTTGCCCATTCACCTGGAGACAACCTTTGAGCGGCAAATGACTGATCGCAATCTCCGCACCTCGCGTCGCCTCATCATCGCCATCGTGTTGGTTGGCAGCACTTGCAGCACCTGCAGGGGGCCCCCAGGGGTTGCTCCCGTTTACTGATGACGCTGGTACAAAGCACAGAGAGTACAGGTGATGTGGCGGAAGTCGAAAAGCCCTGCTCGCCCGACCGCCGCTGCCTGCTGGAAGGGAAGGGGTAAGCGGACGGGATGGATATGCATGCAAAATACATCGCCTCAGGAAAGACGCTGCTTCATCGTCTTAGGAGAGTTGAACCCGAATACAGCGCCGGGCCACGTCGGGTAGGCACCGGCGGACTCCCCCGGGGAAACCACCCCCTCTCCCCCGCCCACCTTCCCTTCACACAGTATGCAATGTTCACTTTAAAGAGTGGCAACTAGTCGTTGCTACGTCGTGCTACTCGTGACCCCGTGGGGCCCCGGGCAGGGCAAGCCAGGGCAGGGCGGGAGAGAGGCGAGGAGGTGCCCTCAGCACTCACAGCACAGTCCCGGCCCCCGGCCCAGCTCCTCCTTTTCGGCAGATGACCTGCAAGTGCATAGCGGGGCGCAGCGGTGCAGCGGCGCAGAGGACAGTGACGTCGTCGAGCAGGGCGCCGCGGAGGGCACACGGTGCATGCAGGGCAGCCGGGTGGTGGTGCACGGGCCTCGGGCCGAGTTGACCCACATAGTCGCCCAGCCCAGTCCAACATCCTCTTGCGAAAGAGAGACAAGCCAAAGTGTAGGCAAGGCCCGGGGGGAAGAAGGCGGGTGCTGAGATCACTATCACGGCCCCCATCATCTCGCTTGGCCCCATCCCGGCCCCGGCGCCTCGGCACGACGGCGCCGCGGCGTGCTTGCAGGGCTTGCAGCACACGAGGGCGCTGGTCTGGCCAGAGACTTGGAGAAGGGAGGGGAGAGGGTAGTAGCGTACCCTGAAGGATTATTGTGCGAAATCAGTAGTTTGGCGGCGTCACTCTACAGTGCGCGCGGGGCGTGGTGGCCGCCTGCCAGGTAGGCAGACCCGCACGACGCCGACGTCCGGCGGGACGGCCTATGCGGAGCTGCGCAGGGGCGCTGGCTGTGTGCGGTGGGCGGGGCGCCCCCACGGGGAGGTGGTGGCTGCGCTGGCGGTGCGGCGGCGGACCGTCCTGTAGGGTTGGCCAGACGCAGCGCAGCGCAGCACCGGGGCCGGGGCTGCCGGGGCTCTGAGGCCGAGCCGAGGTCGCTTTGCGGTTCAGCCTACTATCTATCCGCCCTGCCTGCGGAGCCTGCGGAGCCTGTGGGCAGCCCGAGCCCACCGGCCGGGGGGCACGCCAGGGGTACGCCGGGGCCTCGCCGGCAGCGCCCATGGGAGGCGCGGGCTTCGGGCTTTTGCCTCGCTAATGAACTAATGAGACCACTCTCCGGCCTGTCTTGCCTGCGCCCTGCGCATCCCCCTACCGACGGGACGGGGCGATGCCCCAAATTTGGCGCCGCGGGTTCAAGCATCTCTCGGATCTACAGCAGTCCGGGCGAAACTTGTTGACCACCTAGATTATCCACCGAACTCCCACCGACCTGATCTGACCTGACCTGACCTTAGAGACCTGGGGGCGGCAGGGCAGCAGCCACTGGGACGGGGTCTGGCGGGCGGGGAGGGAACGCGCACCACTCTGGGAATAAGGGAAAACGAAACGCACATTGCAAAATATGGGCTGGTTTTCGCCCCTGTTATATCCCCCCCCCTCCCCAACACTCTCCTTCTCTCACTTCTTCCCATGTTTTTGGGAAAGAGAGAGAGAGAGAGAGAGAGAGAGAGAGAGAGAGAGAGAGAGAGAGAGAGAGAGAGAGAGAGAGCGAAAGAGATCCCCTTAAATTAATTGCTCTAATTTATGGGCCCCTCTCCCCCTCTTTGATGACGCCGAGTGGTGAAGGGGAAGGGGGAGAGGGGGAGGCTTTCGGAGCGCGAGACGGGGGCCCACGAGGCGATAGGGAAACGCCGTCTGACCGGAGCATCGCGATGGTAATACAAGACAGGCATGGAGAACGCTGGGCTGTGTAGGACAGGCTCGTTCTCTGAGTGTGGGCTACGTGTACGTGGACTTAACAGTATTTTTTTTTTTTTTTTTTTTGCAATTTTTATGTCCACGGATTCGTCCGTGACTGCCCCCGAAACAACTCAAAAGTCATTTTTCGTCAAAATTTGGAATATTGGCAAGACCCTACTTGCCTTTGCCCGAAATCTTTCTCTAGTTCCAAGTGTGGATTAAATTGATATAGACCGATAGGGGAGGTCTGAAAAAGTAGTAGTAGCAGCGGAAGCAAAGAACGAGTAAAAAGCAAGGAGGAGAATAAGTAGAGATCTCGTAAAATGCCAATGGGGAATAAGGTGCAGGAGCCAGGGAGGGCAAAAGGTGGTGAGGAATAGCACGCATTAAAAACGTGCTCCAAACACACGCACACACGCACACACACATACACACACACACACACACACATACACACACACACACACACACACGCCTCTGCCGACGCCACCGTGTAGCGGAGTAGGGAAACGCTTAATATAAGCCGCTTTGCATAAAACTCGCGAAATGCGGCCGGCACTCGCGCGTGTTCCCACCCGGCCTCGGCCTCGGCAGCGGCGGCCCTGGTGGCCCCAGCCCCAGCTCGGCGGGTAGGGTTGGGGTGGGGTTGTCCGCGTCACACACGCACAGAGCACGAGGCGCCAGCACACCCGAACCCGATACCCTGCAAATCCAAGGCTGTTATACAAACGGTACGTCGCGAGCGGAGGCCGCCTAGGGTGCATGGGTTCGAATACCACATGTGGTCTTTTTTTCATACCCAGCGTCATTTATTTTTCATATATTTATTACATACTAAGTGTACACGAAACGATGGCCCCCGCCAGCGGAATGACGACCGTCACTGTCAAAGCGGTATGACAAATGAAGCTGCGCATGTCAGGCCGATCAACTTCTGCATGCAGGCCGGGCCCGGGCAAGCGGGGGGGGGGGGGGGGCGCCCTTTGATCCATTACGACTGTCCTTCGCCGACACAGCCGCGCGCATCGGAAGAAAACGGCGACTTCTTTTTGTTGCGCGGGGCGCTCACGGAATCGTTTTTCTGCAGTTCTCTGCAACTTGATCGCGCGACAAGAAGAAATAGACCGAGGGATCTGGGCTGGAGGAATGCAAATAGGAATAGGAGCTGACGGTGCCAGCAGCTTCCCCTGGCTTCTGGCTACCGCTGGCTGCCCGGAGTGCCGCACCACACGGGTTCACCCCCCCCCCCCCCTGATGGACCTGGGTTTTAAAACGCGATGCACGAAATTTTTCATGTACTTTTGCATCCGTGGCCACCCTTGTCATACTCGCCAGCGGTACGCGGGGCGAGGCGCCGGGCCAGGCCCGGGCCGAGAGGGACATGGGCTTCCAGGGACTTGAAGGGGCGGGCGGCGCCAAAGAACGGGCTACCGCCACCGCCACCGCCACCGCCCCGCCCCGCGGCCCTCTCTGGGGGTGCAGTGGCTGCGGTGGCCGTGTTTGGCGCAGATGGGGCGTCTCGACTCGTCTCCTTGCCTTTCTCTGGAGCCGCCCATTTTTGTAAGGCAGCTCTAGTGCTCTTCCTCTCTCTCTCTCTCTCTCTCTCTCTCTCTCTCTCTCTCTCTCTCTCTCTCTCTCTCTCTCTCTCTCTCTCTCTCTCTCTCTCTCTCTCTCTCTCTCTCTCTCTCTCTCTCTCTCTCTCATTCCTTTGACCCCCGCAAAGCCACAAAAGCACGACGCCGAAAGGTTCCCGGGTCGAGAGGAGACACACACACACACACACACACACACACACACACACACACACACACATACACACAGTCAAGGACACAGTCAAGGACAATGCCACTGATTAGCCATATTCGTTTGCCCAGCGCATGCGCAGCTCGGGGTCAAGCGGCCCCGGAGCACTGTGCACGCCACCTCCACCTCCCCCCCTTCTGTGTTCCCGGCCGTGTTCGGCTCTTTGTCGGCTCGCTGCGCGGTGTGGGGCGCGGTGCTGCGAGGACGATGGTGAAGATGAGGGTTTTGTTGGTGCGGAGGACCCGAGACCCGTGCCGTGACCGTGACACTGTTAAAAGAACGCTCATCAAGCATGTCACTGCTTCTCTCGTGTATAATCGTTGTCGCCTGCAGGCCGGGGGCTCCGGGGGCTCCGGGGGCTCCGGATGACCGGAGGCGGTGGTGTCGCGGTGCACGTCTCGGCAGCAGCGCGCGCCGCCGGGGCCTTGTCTCCCGAAAGCGTTCCAGCTCCCCGCGCCGCGGGCGACGCCACCCCTACCCCCACCCCCACCGGGCCGCCCCCGCCGCGCACGGCAGACAATTCCCCACTTCAAAGAGCCCCGCATTTCTGGCGACCCCATCGGCAGGGCGCGGCCTGGGTCCCCGTCGCCGTCATCGAGATGGAGAAGAGGCAGTCCGCCAACCCCCACGCGGTGCCAGGGCGCGACGCGAGTGAAATACGGAAAAGAAGAAAAAAAATAACGGCAAAAACAAATTTGTGCGGTGCGCCTGTGAAGGCGTCGCCGCAGCAACCTCCTTCTCAAGCGCTCTCTTCTCTTCATCGGCAGCTGAGCTGCAAGCTCCCACGATCGGAGTTGCCGGCTACTTATATACTTTATTTCCCAAAGTTTTGCTCATATTGCGTGTTTGTCGGAGGAATTTAATTGCGGGGTTTGGAAGACGCGGAAAGAACAGCAGTTGGGACGGCTTCTTCCACTTTTCCCTCCGGTTTTTCTTTTATTTCTACAAAGAGGCGCGACGCTCGTGAGGGACGGATTCTTTTGTGGAGTTCACGTCCGCCCCCGCCGTGCCCCCGTTCTGTAGCTCTTCTCTTCCGACCGCACCGTAGCCGTGTAGTTTTTACGTAGTATTTCGGAGTGTGAGCGATAGGCACTCCAAAGGGGCAGAGGCACACTCTGGTGGAGCAAAAATTGAGCGTGCAGGGCAGGGCGAGGGGCCAACGAGGACGTGACCCGCCCCGCCAGCCTCCCGACTGACTGATGTGGCTGGCAGGTGGCGGCCGGGGGGCGGCCCGGGGGCGGCCCCGGGGGCGGCTCCGGGGGCGCGGGGCTCGGCGTGCAGTCGGGCGAGTAAAGTTGACATAACCTAGTTGTCGAAGTTGCGGCGGGTGCGCGCTCCGAGGCCGAGCGCTCCGCGGGGCGGGGCGGGGCATGTCGACGGCGCGCTGAGGCTGAGATGCATCTGCGACCATTGTGTGGAGGGTGGCAGGGGACGTGTTCATAACAGCCGCTCTTCAGCAGCACCTCCCGCGTCACGCTGTCGTTGTCGTCTGCTCAAAACACGCCGTCATGTTTCGGACGTCTTTCCCGCGTCGTAAATTCCTCAGCAATCTTCGTCCCCAGGAATGACATTTATTTCAGTGTCAATATTCCACCAGAACTCAACTCTCAGTAGCTACCTCTCGTCCCTCCTAAAAAAAAAAGACCTTCAGCTACGTTGGTGTGGTGTGCGTTCGTTCCGATATGGGCTCGTGGGCCACAGGGCTGTGCTGTGCCTTCCCTGCTGCGAGCAGTCCCACAGCGACATGGCACAGCCGTGGCACAGCCGTGGCACAGCCGGGGCACAGCCGAGGCACAGCCCGGGGCGAGCTATGTAAATTTGAGCTGTGTGTCAGATCTCGTCCGCCATACGGCCATGACGAAAAAAGGAGGAGAATATTCTTCTGGGCGGACCGTGTCTTCGGCCGAGAGAACTTGCGTCCGCATTCGTATGGGGCCGATGTAGGAAAAAGGACTACTGTGGACTTGTAGGACTGTGGACTGTAGGACTGTGCATATGCGGCCTATCAGCGGGCTATCGGGGGTTCAACTCTAAATGCTGGAGCCAAAATTTTTCTGAAAGTCTGACTACCGAGGATGTTGAGTACCGGGGACGCACTGCTATCAGCATCGTGGTCCGGTCTCGGGTCCGGTAGCCTAGTGGGCCGAGTGGTGGAGGCCGAGTCCGGGCCGTCTGGGCCGGGGTTCAACTCATGCCGGAGTCAAACTTTCCCTGGAAGCCTGTCGACCGAGGACGGTGGCTAGAGAATACTTCTGAACCTGGCCCCATCTGTGCACTCCGAAGTGGACAGCAACGCGTTCGTAACGATTTTCCTCTAAGTCGTTGTGAACGTTGGAGTCACCCTTGGGCCTTGGGGGTCTGAAGGAGCACGGGCGCAGGGCAGCTCCAGCCCCCGGCGGCCCCCGGCGGCCCCCGGCGGCCCCAGGCGGCCCCAGGCAGCCCCAGGCACGCTTTGTCCACTCCTGAGGCCGGCCCTTGTCCTTGTGGTGCAGCCACAGCCCGCCGCTCACTCCGTATAGGAACCACCACATAACACACACACAACCTTGTGCCCCTGCGGCCGAGGAGATAGGCAGTCCCGCTTCGCAGACGTGAGCGCACGGTGCCTACCTGCCAGGCGGCCCAGCCCAGCTATAAACACTGAAACCAGACGTCACCCTTCTCGCCATCGCGGCCGACGCTCCGCCACGGCCGGTCATGGACAGAGGACTGAGTGGGGGCAGGCGGAGGCGGCATGAAAAAGGTTTTGTTTGACCCTCCCCTCCCCCGCCCAGCAGCCCACTCCACCCCAGTCACTCGCATACGCCGCGGGAGGACCGCTCGCAATCAAATAAAGATGGAACAATCGTGGAGGGAATTATCACAAGCCTTAATCAAGATTAGCATATCGTTATGAGCGGGCCGAGGGGCGAGGACGGGCGAGGCCGACCAGCGCGGGCACTCGGCTGGATGAGGCCCTTCCCCTCCCCTCCCCCTCCCGGGCCTCCGCCTTTTCTCTCTTCGAGGTCCACTACCACTATGCGGCCCTACTTGTAGCGGAACGCACGCCCTGCTGGAGTCCTTTTGCTGCACTTATCTCTCTCCTCCCCTCCGCGAGGCCCCGCGAGGCCCGGAGCTTCCTCCTCCGCCTTCCGGAGAACAATGCGCCTTGTTTAATCGTATCTAATTTTATCGCGGGGAGAACAATTAATTTTCGGTCCTCCGCGAGCTGAGCGAGGACCCCGGCGTGGCCAGGGGCCGATGGGGGCCGTCGGGGGGAGCAGAGCGGAGCACAGCACGCCGACGGCGGCAGCTCTGCCGGCTCCGCGAGGCTTCGACGTCAGTACGATGATATCGCCTCGCTCTGCTGCTGGGCCCGGCCCGGCTCACCCCTTCCAGCTCAGGGGCAGCAGATAGGAGCAGGCTGACGTCCGCCGCGTCCAAATTGCATAGATAAACACAAGAAAAATGGCCCTCGACGTGAAGAGAGAGAGACAGAGAGAGAGAGAGAGAGAGAGAGAGAGAGAGAGAGAGAGAGAGAGAGAGAGAGAGAGAGAGAGAGAGAGAGAGAGAGAGAGAGAGAGAGAGAGAGAGAGAGAGAGAGAGAGAGAGAGAGAGAGAGAGAGAGAGAGAGAGAGAGAGAGAGAGAGAGAGAGAGAGAGAGAGAGAGAGAGAGAGAGAGAGAGAGAGAGAGAGAGAGAGAGAGAGGGAGAGAGAGAGAGAGAGAGAGAGAGAGAGAGAGAGAGAGAGAGCGGAGAGAGAGAGAGAGAGAGAGACGCGCGTGGTCGGTGCGGACTAGCCGATGATTTTCACCCCCGTGTTTCTCATACCACAGCACGCGGCCAACGAACGAAGGCGGGAGTCCTCCCCCCGAGATGGCCTCTCTCCACTCCACCATTCTTCTTTCTCCGTTCCTCAGCCGCACACTCGCGCCCAGCGCCAGCCCTGCGCGCTCTGTCACACACACATGGCGCGAGGGGATGGCCCGAGGCTCCAGGCCCCACAGCGCGGCGTGGCGCGGCACCGGCACCGGGGGACGCGGGCCGGGGCACAGCACAGGCCGCTGCCGCCGCCACCGCCGCCGCGCAGCACTCGTTTCGTAACGATATGCAAATTCAGCTCTCTGCCGCCTGAGACCGGCCGGCCCAGCGCAGCCCCAGGCCCGCCACACACACACACACACACACACACACACACACACACACACACACACACACACACACACACACACACTTGCACGCACTCTCTCTCTCTCTCTCTCTCTCTCTCTCTCTCTCTCTCTCTCTCTCTCTCTCTCTCTCTCTCTCTCTCTCTCTCTCCACACACACACACTTGCACCCCGGACCAGCCGGTGCTGCTACCCCCCGGCGGTGAGTAAGCGTTCGTTCCAAGCCGGACGATACCGTCACGGCTGTGGCTGCGGCCGAGTGGGCCGAGCCAGCGCTGCGGTCAGCCAGAGGGAACCGCAGGGATCCAGAGGGAACCACAGCAGGGAGCCAGAGGGAGCACCAAGAAATCCAAGCTTTTTTTTTATTTCCCCCGCAAAGAGCGTTCACGAACCACGCGACCTTTCTCCGAACCCTTGTTATTCGCAGCGTGTGAGGAGGGCGGTGCTGGAGCAAACTGTCGATGTCGCAGGCTGTGCGGCTGTGCGGCTGTGCGACTGCTGTAGGCTGCAGGCTCGGTGGCTTCGAGTCCTCGGACGGTTCCACGCACTTACCGCCAGCACGCGCTGATTTAAAAAAAAAAAAAAAAAATTTGGTGGCCAAGCAGATCTAAAATTACTTCGATACGCGCCACGTGGTTCATGAACCCTCCCTACCACCGACCAGGCCGGAGCGCGGGCAGGAGCGTGTCTGGGACACGCCCTTTGGTAGGGGCTGCTGGTTGTAAACTCTTCGACCGGGAGTGACCGCTGGGGCGGGGGCGCCGAGCTGCCGCCGGCCCGTTGCCACTTGATGCGTAACCCACAACAATAATTCAGTTAGCGGGCGATGAAGTGGCCTGGCCGGGCCGGGAAGGGGCAATGCAGGGCAGGGCAGGACAGCAGCCCCCGGCAGCCAGCACGGCCAGAGCACGGCCGGCACAGCCCTTATGGGGTGCCGGTGAGCGCGGCCGGCCCAGCGGCGGCCAGCGGCGGCAGCGCACAGCGCACCCCTTGCCTTGTTTGTGTCCGGTCTGGTCCTCTTCTGGCCTGGCAGCCGGCCGGATTCCTCCTCCAGTGCTCTCTCTCTCTCCTCTCTCTCTCTCTCTCTCTCTCTCTCTCTCTCTCTCTCTCTCTCTCTCTCTCTCTCTCTCTCTCTCTCTCTCTCTCTCTCTCTCTCTCTCTCTCTCTCTCTCTCTCTCTCTCTCTCGCCGGGGGCGCCGGCGCCAGTGTGTCCGACCCCTCCGCTACTCCCACCCCTCCTCGCTTTGGTGGTCGCTGGTCGAATTGGATTAGCACCGCAATTATTTGATCGGCAGCAGACCAGAGCCGCCGCGCCTTACTGGCCTCGCTGGCCTTGCCATCACACGCACGCACAGCGGCAGCCGCGCCGGGAAGATCCCAAGACATTGACGAGCCTCCGCCAGAGAGATAATTTGTTCACTTGTGAAAAAAATGTGTACTCGCTAAAAAGGCGAGAAAAGTCTTCTGGAGATGCATTGCCAGTCGCCCTGTCACTGGAGTGTCACTGGAGTGTCACTGGAGTCATTGGAGTGTCACTGGAGTGTCACTGGACAGCCCGGGTTTAGCCAGCAGATTAGTGCCGGTATCAGTCCGTCACACGGACACGGACCGACGCTGTGACGAGTCTAATGGCTGACCCGGCTCGGCCTGATCCGATATCCCTTTGTAGTGCCGTATCCGGCCGGATCACAGCAGAGCACAGCAGGGCGCGGCGCGTGTGGAATTCTTTTGTACCGAGTCGCGCGCCATGCGAGGGGTGGGGCTGGGGGTGGAGTGGAGTGGAGGTCCGCGACGTCACATGCACGCCGCCGAGCCGCGCCGCGCCACTTTCACTACTTTCTCTATGCGACTCGTCCTCTCTGACTGTTGCTCTCCAGCCACCCCCGTCCCTTAGCGTCAGCTGCTCCATATTGCCTTAACGCGTAACGCGTACTCATCATAACTTTTTTCCTTTTTTAAACACAACTCAATTTCAAATAGGAAAAGTGACATACATACTATACTACTACAGGTCATACTACGGTCGACGGCCGCGTAGATTTGAAAAAGAGTGTTTCCATACTAATCGTCCGCACCGTCGCACCGAGCTAAAATATTGCAATGGCAATAATGGATTGAGATTTTTCGACGCGCGCTCTTGTCTGGCCTCTCTGCAGGGCGAGGGGGGAAGGGGGGGGGCATGGAGAGACTGCATGCGTGCCGGCATTTCGAGCATACCGTTGTACTTGCACTCCCCCGCTCACACACATACACACACAGTCCCTCCAAACAAAAACGCAGCTTCAGTCCTCAATCCGCGTTTATATATGAACAGAACACGGAGGGGGCTGCAGTCTGCCCCTCACCCCGCAGCCCACCTCACCCCTCCCCTGGCGAAAGGGGCCCCAAAAACCACGCCACTCACCCCCGATCCCTATTGCCAACTTTCACTCCCGAACGTGATTCACCGAACTGCCCCACCCTGCCCCTCGTCCCCGACCAATGGCTGCCCGGATCCTTGTGTCCTCTCTCTCTCTCTCTCTCTCTGCCTCTCTCTCTCTCTCTCTCTCTCTCTCTCTCTCTCTCTCTCTCTCTCTCTCTCTCTCTCTCTCTGCCTCTCTCTGCCTCTCTCTGCCTCTCTCTCTGCCTCTCTAGGGTTGGGGCACCCTGGGGGCCGTCGTCCGCCGTGGGCTGCCTGCCTGCGTTGTGTGGACAGTCAGCCGTGAACAATACATAATGCAAACCTCGAAATGAAAATGCAAAAAAATTGTATTTGCCTAAGCGACCACCCCTTGCTCCGGCGGCATACGCACGGACCTACAACTGTTTGTGTGTGTGTGTGTGTTTGTGGAAGTTTATGTGTGCAGCGAATGCTTCTCCCCGTCCCGTCCTCTGGAGTCAAGTGAGGGGCAAAAGTGTGGGTGCGCGAGTGGGACAGGGAGATAGAGACGGAGGCGCCCTGGGCCCGAGTGGGAGGGAGATGAGGATAGCAGTTGCCTTTGCCGCGTATGTGGAATTGTTGTGGTCCCATGCGGCAGTCACTGATGAGCGCACACGCAATGTATGTGTGGCGCGTACCCGGGACCTGCAGATCTCGAGGGTGCGCTTGTTGCAGCGCTGATTGCGACATGACCGTGCGACAAAAGTTAAATAAAAAATTAAAAAAAAAACCTTCTCTTGCAGTAAAAAAACTGCGATGACTGTGAAGGTAGGTAAACACTATTTTTTCCCCCCCAAAATGTCTCACAGATCTTTCAGATTTTAAAATTTGAACCTTCCGAAAAACTATTAATTTCCGACGTGTATGCCAGTACCTGTACTCGTATGCATCGGCGCCGATATGCGCATATTAATGGCATTGCATGGGGGGGAGTGCCTCAAGTCCAAACCCTTTATTGGCACCCCGCCTGAGTCACGGCCCCAAAGTTACCCGTCAGCCCCCGCCCGGCCTGCCCAAAGGCCCTGCCCTCCCCACACTGGTTGTCGCCACCCCTCCCTCCCGCGCCTCCCCTGCACGTGCTCCGTGCTCCGCCAGCACACAACAGTGACGTCAATCCACATCTAATTGGCGCTGTCACTGTCGACGACTCGCGAGCAAAGCGCGGGGAATTTAAAAGAACCCGTCGGGGGCGCGTCGGGCCGAAGGGTGATCGTCTTCAACGGAGTTCGCTTTTCCAGAGCAAAATTAAAAGGGTCGGGGGTGGGGAGCGAGAAACCAAGAAACATCCCTGCCCGCGGCATTGCTGCGCATTCGAGGCCGTTAAGCTCGGTAATTTTTCATACCTCACGCGATGTGATTTCCTTCCCGACTTTTCCGTGGCCGCAGAGCAGGAGGAAGGGACAGGGAGCGAGTGCACCGACCCCGAGATAAACAGGATGCTGCGATGAATATTTTCCGAATATGAGAAAATGAAAAATGGAGTCTGTATGCAATGCGGATTGGGAGAGAAGGAAAAAGCAAGGCGGGGGAATAGAGGGAGGGAGAAAGGCCACGCGAGAGAGTATCTGCTGTGGAGTTTAGCGGTGGGGAGGGGTGGGGGGAACTTGGTTAGGCGCGGAGGAGGCCACCTTGTAGTGCGGTAGGATACAGAACCCAGAGCGCGCGCCGAAGTTGGGGGCGTGGCGTGGCGCGGCGGCGTAAGTCAGGCTGGGCTGGCAGCTGATTTAGTGTGGGTATAGGTAACGCACCGGGGATGGTGAAAACGCAATATATGCGCACCGCACAACGGGCCGCCACATGCTCCGTGTGTGTGTGCGTGTGTGTGCGTGTGCAGTAACAGAGCAGAATGGATGAAGTGAAGGTTCAGGGCAGGGGTCTGGGGTTGGTCTACCCCGCTGCCAGGGCCTGGGCCGGGGCTGGGCCAGGGCTGGGCCGGGGCTGGGCCCTGCTGCACCGCCAACCGCCACACTGGGCAAACAACAGTTTATTGGGCGTGTGATAAAGGAAATCGTTTATACGATACACACACACACACGCGCACGTGCGCAGCAAACTTTTCCTGTTTCCGCGAGGCCACACATGATTACCTGCACGGCCACCACCACCGTGACCCTCATATATGACCATTGGCCCCCCGCTCGGGCGGCGTCACGGAATAAAGGGTTTCCAATCAGACTTGGAAACCGGGTAAGTATGAGAAACTTGAATGGCGTTTTGAGTGAATTTGGAGGTCATTTCATTTCCCACATTTAGCGCGGCCCTCCGTGCATCAATATCTCTCCTACCGCTCTCGAAAGATTCCGGTCGTGGAAAGTGTTTTTGTTCGTCAGCTTCCGCTTCTGAGCCTCATCGGAAACCGCTATTTTGTGTATGAGCCGGATGATGGTCGTGCCGATGAACATCATGAACGTGATGGAGACCAACATCGTGGGCTCTCAGCAGCCCTCGGGCTGGGCCCTCGGGTCGGGCCCAATAATAAGGGCTATTGCCGAAGCGATGCGGTGCGCCGCTTTCCGATTCCAATTCGCCGAGCCGCCGAGCGCAGCCCGCGGTTGGCCCCGGCCCCGGCCCTGTCCCCGCATTTGGTGTGGAGTGGCCGCTGGAAAGCAAACCACCTTGCAATCCCGCCGGCTCCCGCCCCCCCCCCCTCACAGCACGGCACAAGGCCCTTGTCGGTCGCATCGAGTTGACAGCCAGCCAACGAACGAGCGCGAAACGCAGCGGGCGCTGCTCTGCTCTGTCTGCGTTGACGCGATGCGTTCGTTCGCTTCGGCTCCATTCATAAATACCTGAATTTTTAGCGCGGGCGCGCTCTTCACGTCAAACGCATGCACTCGCGAGCCGCGCGCGCGGATTCCCCCCACGTCGGCCCTCCGCCCCTCCCCTCCCGCCGCCGCCGGCCCCGCACGCACGCACGCGCACGCACGCACGCAAGCACACGCACCCTCTTGGTCCCCTGCACTGAATTTTTATTTCCTTCCTATATGCATCCTTGTAGAAAAATATAATATGCTTATACTGCCAACTTTTTCCCTCTCCTTGTGGGCGTTTTCGTTTTCCTCCGTGAGGGGGAAAGCCAGCAGACAGATAGACGCACAGACAGACGGACAGACCGACATTGGCACACGCCACTCTGCCCTCCACGACACCCCCGACGAACGACTCAAACCAATTTCTTAGCACCCCATCTTCCGTCCTTTTTCTTCCATCCCGCACCCCTCTGTCTCCCTTCTCATATGCCTCATCCCCGACGCGAACAACATGTCAAACGGGGCAGGGAAGGGAAGGGGAGAGGGGGGGGGGGTCAGCGTTGTAACAACCCAAGTAGTGACGCGGCGTACAGAACCAGCGCACCCCACGACGATGTACCCCTCGCAAAAAGAGAATATGTCGAAAGTTTTTTGAAACAGAGAGGGGGAGAGAGGGAGAGAGAGGGGGAGAGAGAGAGAGAGAGAGAGAGAGAGAGAGAGAGAGAGAGAGAGAGAGAGAGAGAGAAGGGGGAGGGGGAGGTAGTGTGTCAACGAGGGAGACAGACCGCCAGAAAAAAACATAAGGGGGAGAGCGAAATATGCTGCGCGCGGCGAGCGAAATGAATTCCTGAAAGCGTGTTTTACGTCCACTCCGTGTGTCTGTCGTACGCGGGCGACATCAGTGCGACGCTATGACGCAACCACAACAAGAACGACAGCAGAGCGGCGCGCAGCACAACAGGAACGGGAGGGGCGGCAGGGTTTAGACTGTGAAGCTGACGGTGACGCGACGGCGTTGATCAGTTGTTTTGGGTGCGTTCGTGACGCTGACACTACATGGGCCACCATGGGCCTTCAAAAATCGGAAGAATCCTCGGGGCATTTCCAACGTCATCCTCGGGGCATTTCCAACGTCAGTGGTAAGAACGCACCCAAAACAACTGATCAACGCCGTCAGCGTCACCGTCAGCTTCACGGTCTAAACCCACCCTAACAACATCAACCCCGTCCCCCTTTCCTGCGAATAACGTTAGCGGTCCGGTACGTGTGGGTGTGGGTTGGTACGGCGGCGGCGGGGCCAAGGGGAAACTTCATCGCTCAGCACACCTTAACCTACTTCATAATGCCGCGGACGCATCGCTCTCTCTCTCTCTCTTTCTCTTTCTCTCTCTCTCTCTTCCTATCTCGCTCGCGCTCCCTCCCACACATTTTGAGTGCGCGCACCGCCGTTTCCGACCCTGCGGTCTTCATTTCGCGCGTTATAGCCACTAAATTGGTATCGCCCAATAAAGCGCGCGTGTGCGCACACACGCGTGTGGGTGTGTGCGTGTGTGGTCTCGCGCACGCTGCGCTCACTTCCTCGCGGCTGAAGCAACGCGAGCAACGCCCCCACACGGGGGCGCGTCTCCGTCGCGGTGTTGGCGGGGCGGTGTGGCGGTGGAGCCCCACTTAGATTGGCAACAATGGCCACTCGGGGAGTCGTTACGCCGGACGCGAGAAGGCGGAGCGGAGCGGAGGAGCCTGGCGGCCCCCGCCCCTCGTCTTCTGTGTACCTCCCCCTTCCTTTTTCGGACAACCTAAAATTTCTTTTTTGTCTCTGCTGGAAACTTTTTTTTTTGTCTTTTTTACTTTTGGGTCAAAATTGAGTGGGATTTGTGAGCGCACGCTGCGGACAGCGATGCGCACGGGGCAGTGTCGGCGGCGGCGTGAACAGCAGCGGCGGTGGCCGGCGGTGAGGAGGCGGCCAGAGGCGGTCGGAGGCGGCCCTGCCCCCCTGCCCCCCCTGCCCCTGCGGGCCCTGCGGCCTTCGGAGAGAACAGGTGCGGCAAACGGACGGCGGTAACTGTCGGCCGCCTCCCGCACGTGCGCTAACGGAAGACAGTTTGGGGCGGCTACCCATGATATTGTCGCAATGGCAAACCTATTTCGGCCAGTCTTGGCTCACATGGCGACGGGTGGGTGGGCAATCTCGACTCGGGTGTGCATGCGCGCCGTGCGGGATGGCCTACCCCACCCGCCACAGGGTTAAAAAAAATACAATTTATTTGTATTGCAACTGCGAATTACACCCCGAGTTTCTCATACGGCCCTTGTCGTCGGCACGCTTGCGGGAAGCCGCTCTGCGCTCGTCTAGGCATTACCTACTTTGCGAGGACGGCTTTGACGGGTCATGTGGGTGTTATGGCTCCCCGGGATCGTGCCCTGCAGCTACCGCACGCCCGTGGCACGCCCCAGGAATCGCATTCTCATCTTCGCGAAGCGCCCTCCACTCCGCGCAAAAGTGGAGTAAAAACCGGGATAAGGCGGGGGCTGTACACAGGTGGGTGCGTCACCGCTGCGGGGTGTTTGGCGGTCCTCCCTCCTGCTGCACGTCCTGGAGGCCGGGATGAAGATAGCATCAAACAGCGCAGCCCCGGCGGCCCCGGCCTGGGGAGCGCTATCTGCCCATCTATCTATCACGGGCCGTGTCGTGCGCATTCTCATTACCACAACGGCTCCGGGTGACAGCAGCAGCCGGAGCCGCCGGAGGTCCGCGCCGCGGCCGGAGTGGAGACGCGCCGCCGTCATAACCGCATTACAAGTCCTGCGAGTGCCTGGGCGGGGATGGGGGGAAAGGGGGAGAACCAATCTTTATCCTGCAGAGTCCCTAAGGGTCCCGTGGGGACGGCGGGCGGCGCGGGTACACGGCGGGGCCTCGGCTCCAGGAAACTATTGCGCGCCGATGCGCCGCCGATGCCACCGCCGCCGCCGCCCCCTGGGGGCTGCTACCCTCCCGGTGTACAAGCCGTGGTGCGGCGCGGGGGCCGCGGGGGCCGCGGGGGCACAACAGCGCGAGTGCGGCGCGCCGCCGCGCACGGGGACGTAAGTTTCCATCATCGCGGGGCGGGAACGCACCCTAGCGGCCTGTTGCCGCCGTCCTCATCGCTCCCCCCCCCCCCCCCCCCCCCCTCTTCAGCCGAGTCCGTTCGCTTTTAGTGCGCCGGGCTTTTTCGCACCAAACATCCCCGAGGAGCACGTGGAGTAAAGCTGGAGGCGGGGCTGCCGGCGGCCCTGGCAGTGCCCTTGCCCAGCCGGGGGACGGGGTTTGAAATTCGCGGCGAAGTGCGGCGCAGGGCGCATGGGGGAGGCTGGGATGGCGGCTGCTTGGAGGCGGCGTTAAGGGGCTTTGTACGAATATGGATTTTCCCTGTTGATGCGGTTAACTACCGCTCCGCCCAGCCCGGCCCGGGGCCCGGTCGGTCCCCCATCCCCTTTACAAGCAGACTGCGCCCCGACCCCCAACAGCAGCACAGCGGCCGCCGGCAGCTCCCGGCCCGGCAGCCACCAGCCCTAGCGAGGAGTCTAGAGGGGGAACAGAATTGCACTGCAGGGCCGCTGAGACAGTTCCGAATGCTGCTCCGAGGGATAATGAGATAAGGACAGTTTGCACGAGGGGCCTGGTTTTGCCTCTGCGCCAGTCGCGGCACCGCCGACAAACTGTATGCTCGCTCTGCGAATCTTTGCGCCCCCCCCCCCCCTCCGTCAGGACCATTCGCGGCCGTGTATTTACTGCACGGCACCTAAACTTTAAACTTTCGTCTTACTTCCAGGTTCAGCATGACAGTCCAGGCTCGGCAACCGTTATGAAGGAAAAGGTTCACAGACATCGAATTTCTCACGTTCCCTTGTCGGAGTATGTTCGTTTCTCTGACGCCGAGAGTAATAATCTCTTCTCCCCAAAGGGTGCGGAATAGCCGCTGCCAGGCTGCCGACGGCCGACCAATGTCCGACCGCGGCTCCGACCGCCACGAACGCTCCGACCGCTCCGACCGCTCCGACCGCTCCGACCGCTCCGACCACGCACCGCCCAAGGAGCCGGAGCGAGGCAGCAGCAGCGGCGGCGGCAGCGGCGGCGGCGGCAGTGGCGGCAGCAGCGGCGGCAGCAAGGGGGACCCCCTGCAGGTGGTGCACGGCCTTGCCGACAGGGAGGGCGTGGTCGAGGCCCCCACCGACATCTCCATCGAGGGCACCAAGGTCCTGGAGCTGGCCAACCTGACGTGGAAGAACTACGGGAACCCGCCGGCCAAGATCGTCATCACCAACACGGGGCACACCGGTATGCAATTGCTGCAAAGTTGTGGAGTCCGAAAAGAAAAGAATTCGAAAGGAAAACACACATTGTCACTTTGCCGTTTACAGTGAATGTGGGTGGCAAGTGGGAGAACAACAGATCCTACCTGCGTGACGGCCCCTTCAAAGGACAGTATGTGTTCGCCCAGATGCACTTCCACTGGGGTCCCAGCGACCAGACCGGGTCCGAGCACAGCGTGGACGGGGTCAAGTAGGTCCCAAACCGCCCCAAACGGAGAATGAAATTGGGTTAGCCCCCCCCCCCCCCCCAAACATCTTCCCGAACACCGCTAAACGAAACTTGTTTCATATTTACCCGTATTTCCCCCTCTTTTGCGGTCTCAGACTTCTGAAGGGAAAGAGAGTGTATTGTCGGCACCGAGAAGGCGGGAGGCGTACGGCGGAAGGGGTGGGGAGTGGGCGTTGGGCGTGTGGGGCCTTTGCGTGGAAACCATGACGTGGCTGGCTCGTGATGGAGAGCGAAGACTCTCATACCCGCCGACGGGGGTGGAGACGTCTGCCCCTGCCCCCTCCCCTCCCTCCTGCCTGTGCCCGTGGTGTCGGTTCCGTCCCTCCGGGTCCTATGTAGGGCCGGTTCGGCTAGTGATCTGGTCTGTCGGCGTGGGATTGCAGGTGTCCCATGGAGCTGCACGTGGTCCATATCAATCGCGTGTACCGCACCCAGGAGCTAGCCCTCAAGGAGAACGACGGCGTGGCCATCCTCACCTACCTGTTCCAGGTGAGGAGCCGACGCAGCTCTCAGCCCGCACGGGCTAGCCTGTATTAATGTTCCGCTCCCCAAACAGCTCCAGGACGAGGACAACTCCGACCTGACGCCCATCGTCGAGGCTCTGCCCATGATCACCCTGCCCCAGACGTCCACAACGATCGAACCGATGGCGATCGAGAAGCTGATCGTCCCCTTCCAGAAGGACTACTTCCTGTACTGGGGGTCCGTGTCCTCGCCGACCTGCAAGCACCGCATCCTGTGGATGACGAGTCGCACTCCGCTCGGCATCAGCTCGGCGCAGGTGAGCCGCGGGGGACGGACAGGGACAGGGCCGGGCAGGGCCGTCCTGGCGCTTCTTCCAACCCCCGACATTTCACCAACACGACCTCCCTCCCCCAGCTCGCCCAATTCCGCCAGTTACGCGACGTCAGCGGCCAGTTCATGGTGAAGAACTTTCGCGAGACGCACCCCCGCAAGTCGTACACGCTGTTCCACGTGAACCCCTCCTCCAAGCTAGAGAGCACGTTGCTGCCCACGTACCCGGGCCACGCCCTTGCGGATACGAAGCGGCCGGTGGGGGCGCAGGACGATGGCGGTAGCCGGCGGCCGTCAGGGGAGTCGGCGTGGCCATCGGGGGAGTCTGCGCGGCCGTCCAGGACCTCCGGAGCATCCGGCGAGCAGGGCACGGCCGGCCAGCGGCCGGAGGACGACAAGAAGGGCTCAGGCAGCGCTGGCAGCGCTGGCAGCGCCAGGCCCTCCGTCCAGCCAGGAAGCCAGAGGCCGTCGGGGGAGGGGCGGGGGTCGTTCCAGCCGACCGCCGGGGACGGGGCACCGGGCTCCAAGAAGGGCTCTGCGGCCTTCTTGGATGTCAGCGCCGACGAAGGCTACAAGTCCCTGGAAGGTACTATCCTGCAGGACGGCTCTCGCCAGGACGTGCTGTCTCTGGACCGCGTCGAGTCCGCCGTTCTCGGCGAGGATCTCGGCCTGGAAGGCGCGACGGACGCCCTGAACGCAGACGGTACCATCGTCGCCGACACCACCATCGCCGACACCACAATCGTCCCTGACTCCACCCTCGTCGACACCGACTCTGCGGGCGTCCTCGAGTGCAAGAGCAGCCACGCCGGGTCCATCTGCTTGGAGGACAAGGACGAGCGAGAGCGAATCTTCCTCAGCGTGGACGGCCAGGTGCTGGACAAGATGTCCGAGGTGGCGAGCGCCTTGGAGCGGGGCAGCAGCGCCGAACGGGCGCCGTCCTTCGTCGGCAGCGTGAGGGCCGCCGGGGGTTCGGCTAGGGGCTCGGCCGCAGCCTCCGCGGACGGAGCAACAGCCAACGTCGGCGTCCTGGCCAGCGGTGGTGTATCCGGAGCCGGACTCCCCGCAGCAACCACAAGTAGCACTGCGCCTCCTGGTGTCGGCCCCAGTTCAGCCGGGGTCGCCGCTTCAAGTCCCAGCGCCGCTGCAGTCGCTGGAACGCCCAGCACAGCTGCAGTGGCGGGGGCGGGCAGCAAGGCAGGCCTAGGCGCGGCTGTTGGTGCCGCTGCAGACGGAGGCCAAGTGCCGCAAGGAAATGCCTCTGAAGTCCCGGTCGACGTCGGCGAAGAGAGACTCTCGGGTGGTGCTGGAGCCCCCGCCGGAGGAGTGACCGATGCTGGAGGGGCCGGAGAACTCGAGGGTGGAGGACTGGACCCGGGGGCCGCCGTCGACGAAGGAGGTGATCTGTTAGGAGGACTCGATGGAGGCACGGGAGCGGTTGTGGATGGCGAGGACGGTGGAGCACCGCAAGAGGACCAAGGGGGTCAAGGCCAGGGCGGTGGGTATGGTGGCGAGGGTGGAGAGGGCGGGCAGGGTGGTGAGTACGGCGAAGGCGGAGGTCAAGGAGGAGACGGCGGCGAGTACGGTGGTGGCCAGGGCGGCGAATACGGTGGAGGGCAGGGCGGCGGTGAGGACGGCGACGAAGGCGGTGAACCCGCCAAGGCGGACGCCTCAGGAGACCCGGAAGAGGAAGAGAAGCCGGAAGAGCAGGAAGCAGTGGACGGTGTCGCTCCGGTCGCCGGCGACGGCGTCGTGGGCGTTCCGGGAGAGGACGGCGTCGTTGGGTCCACGTCGGGGACCAGGACGACCAGCGTGAAAGGCAGCGCCGACGGCGGCGAATGCCTCAGCGAGAAGGGGTCCAGGATGTCCAAGAAGTCCGGGACAGGCAGTGCAGCCGGTGAGGCGTGGGCCGACGCGGAGGGTCCCCCCGGAGTTGAGGGTGAGGAGGGCGTGGAGGCAGTTGAGCAAGAACTGGGCACCGACGCCCTAAACGGCAAAGAGGATGCAGAGGGCAGAGCGCTCATTATCGCGATCACGGGTGCGGGGGGCGGCGCGGCAAATTCAGCGGGTGGACCTGGTGGACCCGGCGGACCCGGACCTGGCAGACCTGGAGATGCAGATGGTTGGGGCGAGTCGGGCGGAGCTGGTGAAGATGCAGATGGTTGGGTTCAGCAGGGCGAAGCTGGTCAAGGTGCAGATGCTTGGCCGGGCGACGCTGGTGAAGCAGACGATTGGGGCGAGCCGGGCGCCAACAGACCTTCTGGGGGCGTGCCGGGGGTTGGCGGATCTGTTGGGGGCGGGCCGGGGGCCGATGAATCTCCGGGAGCAGGCGGACCATGGGCCGACGGAGCGCCAGCCCCGGAGTTGGAGGGCGTCGGTGTGGACGGTGCTCCCGTCGAAAGTTACCCCGTCCCGGAACTGCCGCCACCACCGGAGGTGTATGCCTTCAAGTATTTCAACCCGGAGCTGGAGGAGCAGAGGAGGACAGAAATGGAGCCCATGTTTTTCAACGGCATGGCCGTGTCCCCCGCCGTCCTGCACTCGCAGAACTCCCTGCACCAGATGAGGATGAACGAGCTGAAGCCCACGCCCTGCCACGGCAACGCCCGCAAGGTGAGTCCCCGGCCCCGGCCCGGCGTGGTTTGCTGGATGCTTGCGGATGCCTTGCTCTTACGGCCCCCCATGCCGATGCTCAGGTGTACGAGGAGGAGAAGCTTATCTGGATGGAGATGGAGAGCAAGCGGCAGGTCGCGGAAGAGGAGGCTCTCAAGTACGCGGCCCTGGAGGACGAGGAGTGGGACTACATTGCGTCCGAGGTGGCCCAGCGAAAGTTGGAGTCACGCCCGCCAGGTATCCGGAGTTTACTACAGAGCGAGTACGTCCCGTGTGCGCGGACATTACCGGACCATCACTCTGTCCTGTCGCAGGCGCGGAGGTCAAAGGGGTCGGCTGGCCGTTCGATCCGTTCGAGTCGAAGCGGCCGGACGCGGTGCTGCTGTCCCCGATCGACTTGCCCCTGCAGAACGTGCCCGAGGTCAAGCTCAGCCCGCTCATCTTCGACGGCCACTTTGACCCGGAGGCCATGACGCGTATCTCCAACACGGGGGAGACGGTGGAGGTGCGCATGCTGAACCCCGAGTTGACGCCCACCCTCCACGGCGGGCCCCTGCCCGACGAGTACGTGTTCGACTCGATGCACTTCCACTGGAGCAACGGCGCGACCCCGGACTGCCTGGGGAGCGTGCACAGGGTGGGCGGCCAGCGCTTCTGCATGGAGGTGCACCTGCTGCACTACCGCGCGCAGTACCGCAGCAAGGCCGAGGCCCTCAAGCACCAGGGCGGGCTGTGCGCCGTCGCCATCATGTTCCACGTAAGCATGTACCACTTACAGGCCACGCGCCACGCCGTGTTCTCGCAGTGTACCGACCCTCGCTCACTCCGTGTGCCTGCAGCTGACGGGCGTGGAGAACGCCTTCTTGAACCGGCTGGCGTCCGAGCTGACCAAGATCGAGGCGCCCATGTCGTGCACGCCGCTTGAGCACAACGCGCTGCTGTGCTGCGCCGAGGCGGCCGCGCCCCACGGCTATGTCACGTACCCGGGCACGCTCATCGGCCGAGAGGACAACCTCAACGTGATCTGGATCGTGTACCCCAGACCCGTGGGCGTCTGCTGTCAGCACGTACGTGTTTGTCCTTGTCCTTGCCGGTGACACGCTTTTGTGATTCTTCGTACCGTACGGCCGTTTCGTCTCCCATCTCCAGAACACGCTATAGCATTTGGCTTGAACCTCGGAGCACAAACTTTCATGAACTTGGTAGTGCCTCCCCCTCCCCCTCCCCCTCCCCCTCCCCCTCCCCCTCTTGACCCGGCACCTCGCTTTATCTTGTCGGCCGCAGACGATGCAGTTCCAGCAGCTGCGCGCCGCCGGCGAGTTCATGCCCAGCAGCCTGCTGACGACGCACGAGGTCTCGGACAGGCCGGTTCTCAAAGCGGTGCCGCCGTAGAGAGGAGCCGCCGGTCCATCCCGTCCGCCCTGATAAGTGAGCCCCGGGAAGCCAACTTGCCTACGCCCACCCACCGCCCTCCGACCCAGAGGCGGCCGTCAGCTGGCAGCGGCGTAGCGTTCGCCGAGGGCGTTCTGTCCGGCCCAGGATCGTCAGCGGCGCCCACGACACGTCAGGCGGGGTGACCCTGGCCCTGAACCCGCCCGACGAACTGCTGCTGCTGCTGCTGAGCCGTGGCCTCCCCGTCATTGCCCTGTGGCTGTTACTTTCTTTCCCGCATTCCGCATCTCACAACCCCCAGGCCGGACCTCAATTTCTTTTTCTCCGACGGCTAAATAGCACGATAAAAAAATATGAAATAAAAATCCCTACCACCTCCTCATCCTTTCCCCTCCCTGACGGAGTCGGGGGTGCAGACAGTGTGCCAACACCTCTGGCAATGAAGTGACAAGGCATGAGGCATGCACCAGCCGCCGCCGGGCCACCGAGGGGGGGGGGGGGGGGGGGGAGAGAGAGAGAGAGAGAGAGAGAGAGAGAGAGAGAGAGAGAGAGAGAGAGAGAGAGAGAGCGAGCGATATTTCCATGGCGCCACTAATCCCGGGCTGCTGACTCACAGCTCAGCGAGTGCTGCGCGGGGCTGTGCCGGCTGTGCCTTGTGCTGTGCGCTGCGCATAGGACCAGACTCCCCCTGCCGAAGACGCCGTGCCTCTCGGAGATGCTACTGCCACCATCTGCTGCGACAACGCGCCCGGCGCCGCCCCCGCGCCGCCCCCGCGCGCCGCCCCCGTGCCGGAGTGTACTATCCGTTTACCATTACCACCGCCAGGAAACTGCAGGGAGACGGCGCCAATTTGCCGTAATTAAATAAACATGTCCTCAGCACCTTCTCCCGACCGATTCAAATAACACACTCTTCGCCACGCGTGTGTTGGCGATGCGTTTTTTTTTACGGCTCGAGAAATGAAAATCAGAGTTTGCGTCAGATCGTCGCCTCGTTTGATGAAAATAACAATTTTCTCTTGTTCCGCGACACCATCCAGCGCCTTGCCGCCTTGCCGCCTTGCCCCAGCGCGCTTGTCTCGACACTCATTTCCTGGCGATGCACCCTCCGCCTCTCCACAAAACACTCCCTCCCTCTGGAATGTGATATCGCCGCGGGTAGTCGCCGGGCCGGGCCGGGCATTAGGCACCAGGCGGCCCCCTTGGCTCCCTCTCGGCTCCCCCACCCCCACCCTTCTCGCTGTCCTGTCTTCCTTGATGACTACTCGGAATCCGCAGCCCTTTGTCGCCGAGTAACTTAGTTCATTGGCCGAAAGAGTCGTGTCGGCAGCAGAGGGAGGGCAAGGCCGTCAGGGCCGGCAGGGCGTCCACTGTCCACATCAAGTGACTCTCTTTTAATTTTTTTCTCTACCTCTAAATACATGTTTCGGAATTTCGCAGTTCACGCTTGCTCTGTTTGTCACACCGCCAAAAAAATAATTTTTACAAAAAATCATTTTTCGAGAAAATTGGACATGCCATGGCCTTCCTCCCCTGCTTTAAGCTCGAAAAGCTTTTCTTCTCCCAAATTAGTTCTGGGGACTACGTATTCGTCAGCTACTCATAAGGGCCATTGAACCCAGTGCCATGATAGTTTCGTTACCATGGCCACAGCTGATTCCAAACTACGCCCCCCCCCCTCACCTCCCCCTATCTCTCCTGGCTACGCCGCGAAACTTTCGGCTCGTTTCTGCGGTGCTATGGAGCGTCAGCTTGGACGGTGGAGAGTGACGGAGTGACATTTAGTGACGAGCAGGGGAAGTTGGAAACAGTGGCGGAGCCCCGGAAAAAATGTTGACTCCACTCTACCTCCTTTTTTCCCTTTCCCCTAATCTTTGCTTTCTTTCCACTTTTTTTTTGCTCGATGCGCATTTATTTTTCAGGAGGGATGTGAAGAGACTCTGTCATGCGGGACAGCAATTACTAATCGACGGAGGGGGAAGTCAATTTGTTAGTGGCTTTTTTTTCTGGACCCGTCACACTAACTTGTTTGAGAAAGTTCAATTGAAGGCCGCGAAGAACCCTAGCAATACCCGCGCTACCCCCTGCACTCGTGCACCCGCCTGGATGTTGGCCCACGTCGTAATCCGCCATAGAGCGGCAGCGAGAAGAGAAATACGGGAAATCAGCGGTGCATTGTGGTCTGTTTGCAGCGCCTCTTTTTTACCACCGTCACCCACCGGTACACCGCCGGCCGAGCTGAACGTATTGTGTGCGACTCCAGTGCTGACAGTACGTGACTGGACTCGGACGGATGTTTGTGTGTGTGTGTGTGTGTGTGTATGTGTGTGTGTGTGTTCGCGCGCACTAATTTGATAAAAAAAGGAGAAGAAGAGGTCTGATTTGGTCCCACCCCCAGTCCGGCTACAATAAATAAGCCAGAGCATAAAATAAAGAATTTGTCTCGTGGACAATTTTGATGTGTAAAAAAAAACTCAAAGATAAATTAAATTAGTACGGCTACTTTTAAGATCGACTGATACTAGTCAAGAATATCGGTTCACAGTCGTTCACAGTCGTCATTTTGGCCTCCCCCCTGCAAGTCCTCCTGGCTGCCACCGCGACAGAGTCGGTCGGTTTTGATGGATCCTCTATAAAACTGGTGCTCACTGCAGCAGAAAGGGGTGCACCGCTCCCAGCCGCCCCCGACCGCCCCCGGCCGCCCCGACCGCCCCCGGCGCGTGCGCGGCATAACACACGCTCTCCCGGGGCCGCATCGCGCCGCGCCCATTGATTGCCAGGAGTTGTCAATGGTGATTGATGGCGAAATTGCTCGCGCCGAGTCCGCTCCGCCCCTTTTGCATTCTTCTGGCGCGCGGTCATAGCGCACTCCTTTGAGCTGGCTGGATACGGCGGTCGCCGGCCGCTGCTGACCAGAGAGCCTGCGCGGCTCACCGCCATCCCCCGCCCGGCTCCTTGCCATGGCGAGAGATGTGCGAAGCGGCGCGTCTTCGCATAATAATCGAAAATATCTGCCCGCGCCGTCGAGAGAGAGAGAGAGAGAGAGAGAGAGAGAGAGAGAGAGAGAGAGAGAGAGAGAGAGAGAGAGAGAGAGGGGGGGGGGTAGAGAAAGAATTTAAAACAAGAGGATGAAGGTTTTGGCCGATTTCGTTGCCTGCCGCCCCCGTTGCGCCGCGCCGCACACCCTTTCCTGTCCGCCCGGCCGCGGGGGTGGATTGAACGATCCGGACCGGTCGGGTGTGAGGGAATGCAAAACATTCCCGTGAGTCTTTCGAAAACGGCGGCGCTTCGACCTCTCTCCTGGCGCTGGTCGGGAAATAAAGCGCGCACCCGACAGAGTCCCACGACGGAGCAGTGTAAAGGAAGCTCCGGTCAGCGAGTGAGTATCGGGGGCATCCCAGGTTCGACTTTTGACTCCACCTAATTTTATTTCTCGATGTTCTAATCTTGCCGGTAGGTCAACGTTTTTCTGAAATGTAGTCGGTGGAAGGGGCGTTGCTGGCCGTTGCGGAGTGCATCGCCTTGGCGGGCTTTCGCAGCAAAATCACATTAGTGTTTCAAAAAGACCATCTTGGGTAGCAAATAATCGTACCGAAGGCCTTACGCCTGGATTTGATGCTCATTTATCAGCCGCATTTTTTCCCCTCCGCCCGCGGCTCCGCTAAGGACGCCTCTCCGCTTTCTTACCCGGGACTCCTGATTTACGGCCAACTTTCACTGCGTGGGCGCGGCGGATTCTGCTCACGTTGCGGAAAGGGAGATGCGGCCAGTATGAGAAATGCAGCCGAGACGCCGCGGCGCGGCGCTGCCGCCTGCCCCTCACGCCAAACCCCACACCCCCGCGGCGCCGCAATTAACTCGGCCCCCAACCCCCCGGACAATTTTTCACAGAGATGTCTCCCCTCTTCTTTGCCTGCTCTCGTTATTAATTACGTGTCCCCCCTGTCTTGTCGAAATGCACGCGAGAAGTTGATCTTCAAACAGGTGGGCCCGCGACTCTTATCTCCGGAAATCCCGGGTAAGCCGCGCGCAAGCAGCGCACGAGCCGGCTGTATCCCGAGCGCCCGGCTGTGCGCCCGGCTGTGCGCCCGGCTGTGCGCCCGGCCCGGCTGCAGGCAGAGATGAGATTGCGCGCGGAACCAAACGAATCCCTCTCCGACTGGCGGCGCCAACGCAACGCCAAACGCGGCGCAGGCCGCGGGGCTGCGGGGCTGCGCGCTCCAAAGTGCATATACACACCAAATCCCCGTTGCCGGCGGTTCCCCCGCCCCCACCCCCGCCCCCGCCACAGCACCCTGGTGGAGCCGCCGCCGCCGCCGCCGCCGCGGCTCCTACGGCTCATCCCATTTGCCGATTGCCGCCGTTTTGCGGTGTTTTCCCTCCCCCGTGCTGCTCACGAACGGCGTGATTGTAATGTGTGGCCGGAGCGAGGAGAGAAAAGTACGACTCGAACAAGAAGGCTACTTGCATGCGGGGGGAAGGGTTGGGGGGGGGGCTTTTGTTTGCAATGTCAGAAGGGAAGGAAAGGTGCCGGAGGGCGGGGCAAGGGTGTGCCCCAGTCCTGTAATTTGTGTACGGAGACTGTAATCCCAAATGACTCAATGTGACTGGAGAAGGACTGCACCCAGAAACAACAGGCATGGAGAACGCTTTAGCGTTTTAGGACAGACTCGTGCTCCGAGTTTTGAGGAAAAATAAGTTTGTTGTATGAGAATAAAGTGTGAGGCACAAGTAAAATTTAGTGTTAGGTATTGTTAGGTACGAACGTGGTACAGATAAGAGTAAAATTAATAGTATCGGGGTGCTCATCTCATTTGAACGGGGGGGGGGGGGGGGGGGGTAAAAATGTGGTCCCAACCGGATGGTTCGGAGGCGACACTGCTTTGGCACAGTGTCCAACAAGACACGTGCTACCCTCCTGGCAAGCTGCTCTGCTGCTGTGCAGAGGGACTGCGGGCTCTCTCTCCCTCTTGTCTTGATGCTCTCTCTTTCTCTCTCGCTCTCTCGTATCAGTCCTGCTCATTCGGATGGCATCGGATTGGCCGCCAACATTTCATTATCATACATATTATTTTGGTCGCGCTGTAGCGCCAGGCGGCGGTGGTCGTGGGTGGGGGTGGGGGTATGGGAGGGTGGTCCTCAACGGGAGGGGGATGGGTGCGATGACGTCCGATGCTCTCTCTCTCTCTCTCTCTCTCTCTCTCTCTCTCTCTCTCTCTCTCTCTCTCTCTCTCTCTGCGCCACGCAGTTGTGACAGGCGCGCGCAAGTGTCAGCAGCAGCAGCGGTGTGCAGATCAGTGTCCCCTTCAAGGTCCCCTATACTACCCACACCCTTCACCTCCCCATCGAATTCCCTTTCTGTCATCGCATAGCGCGCGCGTGTGTGCGTGTGTGTGTGTGGGTGTGTGCGCGTGTCTGCGCGCGCATGTCTCTGTGTGTGCGCGTGCCGTGCCATGTATCGCATCGTCGAGTGTGCGCGACTGGATATGTTAATTATTGCCAGCCGATGGCGGCACGCGCGTGCCACACGCGAGACTTTTTTTCTCCCTCCCTCCTCCCCTCTCTCTCTGACACACGACAAGCGCATGGCGATGTGATTACGTCCCCGCGGCACGGCTGCGGTGTGTGGTCGCGGGCATCATATCTGCCGGACACGTCGTCGCCGACCGGAAAATTACCACTCATTTCCCCCGTGCCGTCGTTCGACACGCGTTTATTCGAAGGGAATTAGTGCGCTGAGCCGTGTTGGCGGGCGGGTTTGGTTCGGAGACTGCGGGTGACTTTCTGTCCGTGTTCCCGCGGCTGAGTGCTTCGGGGAGGCGAAGAAGACTCCCTTTTTTCTCCCGTCCCGTCGGCTCGGTGGGGCCCATCCGGGGGCCTCGGCAACGCTCGGCACGGCGCGGACGTCTGGACGTGACTCCGTTAGGGAGCGCACGGCGCGGCGCGGAGGCCGGCAGCAGGCAGCAGGCGGGGACCGCGGGGAATGCCGGTCCGTATTTCACATCAATTTGTCATCCCGGCGCGCGCACCGACCACGGCGAGTCACGGGAGTGACGGAGACGGGAGATTGGGGGCGGGATGGATTAGAGCGAGAAGGAGCAGGGAAGAATGAATGACTCAATGAATAGAAATTTTCGGTGCGCGAAGCAGCGGGGGATATCGGCGCGGCGCATCGCATCCCTCCTCGGAGGCTGCGGGAGGGACGGCGCGAGGTGGTTCGCCTCGCTGGCGCTGCTTTCGTATTCGCGACGACGTCCACTCGCGTCCAAGTCCCGCAGCCGCCTGGCCTGCAGCCGCACCCCAGTCCCGGTGGAACCTCGGCTCGGCTCACGTCCGCCGTCGCATGCCGTCTGCCTCGCGGGGCGCACGCCGCACCACACCCACACCCTCAGCTGGCGGTGAAGTCAGACGGAATGACTCATGTCGACAAGCAAAGGCTGCCGCGAGCTGTGACCGGTCGCACGCCTATGCCGCTGCCGGTCCCGGGCGGGCGGATCAAGCTGATTTGGCACCCTCGATCTGTTTCCCTCCCTCCGCCCTCCCTCCCTCTGACCTCCCTCCCGCCCTCCTGGTTTCCTCTTGAACGCGGCGCGAGTGGAGCTGCTGAGAAGATTCGACTCGTTCCGCTACTTCACCCGACTTTTCCTCTTTTTTTCCCCCCTTCGCTCCCAAGAAGCAGAGTCGATGGAATGCATTTTCGTACTACTTCTTCCACCCCGCCCCGCCCCGCCCCTATTCTCTCGCACTCCGTGTCGGGGATCAAAGAGGCCCCGCTATTGGCAGCGCGCCGAGGCCGAGAGGAGAGGGATGGCGCCCCGGCCCGCCCCGGCCCCGGCGTGGCCTCGGCCTCCAAAACCCAATTACAATACCGATCTCGCCGCCGCCGGCCCGGCCTCTCCCGGCCTCTCCCGGCCTCGCCAGCGCCTGTCAGCCAGCCCGGTGCGCTCGTCGGGCACGCTACCGAAGCACCTTCCGCTGCCTGCAAGACCGAATTCAGCAAAATTTGAGCCATTTTAACAAGGGGCTTGAACACGCAGTAGTGCGGGCTGTCGGTGGCCCGACCGCCGGGGTGCCCGCCGGGGTGGCTACCGGCCGGGGCGGCTCGGACTCGGTCAGGATCATCGGCATTCCAGCGGTGTGTGAGGCCGCCAGGACAGCCCGCGCGTGCCGCCGCACGCCCCCGCGGGACGCGCGCCGCGCCGCCGCCACGCCGAGGAATTTATTAAAAGCGCAGGGAAGCAATTAACTTTTGCTTTTGTGCTCTGCCGTCGCCCGGGCTGCACGCTCCCCTGTGGGGACGCCGGAGGATGAGCCGGACCCCTGGCCGGGTTGGCTCAGAATGCAACGCGCGTCGGCGCGTCGGTTGCGGTACCCAGCCTCTGTCTGCCTGTCGCCCTGCCTGCCAGCCTGTCTGACTTGCTGGCGGCCTTCCCAACCGAATAACTTACCTAACTAAACAAAAGACTAACTATGCACTCTACCAAATAAAAAAAAAGTTCATCCCCTTTTACGCGTAAGCCAAGAGTGAATAGAAAAAATTCTAGCCTTCTCAGAGCCCTGCTTGATTGCATACCGTAACCTAAAATTGCTACGAAACATGTTTTTGTTTCTTCTCTTTTTTTCAGCGAGTTTACTTTTCTTCACTTCCGATGGACAAATCTGTTGTTTTATACTCCGAGATTTCCGCAAAGAAATAAAAAGCTTCGGGCTGAAATACTGGCTCCTCTGAGGGGGGCGCGCGGCACGGACGGAGGAGCGGAGCGGCTGCTTCTGATTTCTTAAGACGTTTCCGCGGGGAGAGATCAGCGTAGCCAACGGCGCCGCGTGGAATCGAGGCGAGTCGAGTCCGCGCCGGGGCACGTTCTGTCTCCTCAACTCCGTGATCTAAGTCGGGCCCAAGTCACCAGGCGCGCGCAAACTACACGGGAGGGGCGGCGGGGGCGGACGGGGGTGGACCTCCAGACCTGACCGAGCTGCCAGCCCTGCCGCCCGCCGCCACCTCTCCGCCCTGAAAATAAGTGAAGACAAACAGAATCCGAAGTGATCCAAGTTTTGGTTCGGGCGGCCGGCTCTGACCCTTCGATTCCTGTCGGCCGCCAGCTTTTTCGTCCCCCGTCGGACTGGCGGGGCAGGCGGAGCGTGATCAGTGCTTGGTTAGGGGACGAGTCGGTCTGCGCAGGCCGGAGTGCGGAGCGGAGCCCCTCCTCCCTCATGCTCATGACGCCCGTGTCAGACTAGCAGCTCTCTGTTTCTCCCCGGTGCTCCGACAAGAATTACGTTTTCCATATTGGTTTTCGTAAATTGTCGGCTCGCGCTCTCCTAGAATTTTTTTATTTTTACAAATCCGCTGGTCAGCAAACTGAGATGATGATAGGCCGGCCATATCACACGCGCCGGTGCGTGACGATGGCCGCCGCCCTCCGCCCCAGCACAACCACCCCGACGCCTCGAAATAATCCTGCCAAAAGTAAGTGTCTCTCGGCCCGCTGGCCGCCGGGAGGGGCCGGGAGGGGGCGGCACGCGCTGTTTCGGAGGCAGCGCCTGTCTCTGCTCTTTCCCTCCCGGAGGTGCCGGGCGCCGGACGCAGCCCGAGGAGCCCCGGTAATGTCCCTGGCGGCGCCGACCCGCCCCCGACCCGCCCCCGGCACCACCCCCAGCGGGCACGGCGGCCGCCTCCGTGGTCACTTGCGCCACGGCTAGTTTCCAATTAAACGTCCACGCGGCGCCGGGAGGGCCGAGAGGGCCGAGCACAGGCCGAGCCCGACACGGCATGACCTTCCATTTTCCTCTTTTGTCCCCTCGGCGACCCGGGCGGCCTCTGGGGCCTGTGGGATGCGAGGAACCTCACGCCGCGCTGAAAGCTGAGCCCCCCCCCCCCCCGGCACGCCGCTCACACAGCAGGCGCCTGCGATACGGGGATAGGCCGACCCGCCGAGCGCCGGTGTACGGCGGGCTGGCCTACCGGGCAGGCTGCACCGGGCGCCTGCGAACCGGGGATAGGCCGACCCGCCGAGCGCCGGTGTACGGCGGGCTGGCCTACCCGGCAGGCTGCACCGGATGATCCGGCCGGAGCAGCACACCTAACCTTCGAGGATTCCTCTCCACCCGGTCGCAGCCTCAGCAGGCGGCCAGCCCAGCGGCCGGCGGCCACACCATCGACGGCCGCCCTAACGCCGCCACGTCCGAGCGGAATGGACGGTGCGAACTGCACAGTTACTACGGGGGTGACGGGGAGGGGAGGGCTCGGCGAGTTGGCCATCTCCACCGGCCACCCCTCCGAGGGGCTGTACCGCTTCATATAGCGCCGCCGCCAGTACACTTACAATCTATCATAAGTTCCGGTGGCGCGGTAGATTAAAAAAAGCTGCCCCCGGGGGGATATATCTGTTTCTTGTGCGGACGGCGCCGGATGCGCTAGGGGCCTCCCACTTTAATTCTCTCTCTCTCCCTCTCTCTCGCCGACTTTGAACACTCCCCCTCCTCTTCCCCCACACGCCTCACGCCGCCGCGCCCCGCACGCACGTCGTCGACCCTCGCCGACGGCTCAAAATGGGGAAAGCGTCAAAATTTTCTGCGTCGCATTTTTTAACGTCGAGACGTGCTCGCCTTCTGAGAGAACAGGGGGCCGAAAGGGGTGGTCCGGGAGGGTTGGCCTGACAGGACATTGTCTAGCTGACAGACATGAGCGATGCGGCCATGGCATATCTTTACACCCCGTGTTCCCGTCCTAAAATCCCCGCCAACACCGAATAAACCGCACCAAGCCCAGGACACTTTTATTTTTCATTTGTACTATGCCCAACGAAGGAAGTTTTTATTTTTCTGGAAACGGCCAATCACTTGTAAGATTTTCAGGGGAGGTTCTCACGACTGCTCCGTTCGACTTGTGTATGTGTGTGTGTGTTCGTGTCTAGGTGTGTGTTCGTGTGTAGGTGTGTGTGTGTGTGCGCGTGTGTGTTGCCTTGACGAAAAAGGCAATAAGCTGTTTGTACGCCGCTCACGGCTACTCTTGACAGCAAGGGAGGGGGATGAGGAGAGATAGAGAGCGAGAGACGGGCAGACAGAGACAGAGGAGGTGGGTGGGGGGGAGGGAGGACGCATCTTTTCTCGCCCCTTTGGACGGAGGGCCCCCTCCGTTTCCTTCAACCCCGACAACTTCCAGTCATCCCATGACGTTATTTTTTTTTTCACAATTCCCGCGTTGCAGAGGGTGAAAATAATAGTCTTAATAAAGTGCACTTCCAAAATCATATTTACCTTACGTAACTTTCACCTACCGCAAATGTTCCAAATGTGTTATTGGACAGTTAGCCAGCCATCACAAATCACAGTGCATTCACCAAACAGTGGCCAAGGCAAGGCGTCAGCCAGTTTGGATGATCGTGGACAATCGAGAAAGGCCAAGGGCACGCCTAGCAGGAAGAACGGATCTGACCGGACTAGACTATCCGGAGACGTCCGGCCCGGCGCTGTGGACCGGTCCGCATTACGACGTCAATGCCTAAAAACCGGCCCGGAAGGTTGCGTCATGGAGGAAAGATCATGCTATCTGGGCGGCGCGTGGCCAGTGTCCGCAGCTGCCACTCCTATTCCCACGACACGCGCCGCCCGGCGCCACCATTCAACAACGCCCGTTTAACAACGCCAGAATGTAGAAAAAGAGGATTTGTGTAATTAATGCAGAATGCTGGATTAGATTTAAATCCTTTCAACTTGATTTTTTCCCCTATTTCTGTTTTGCAATGTGGCGTTTGATTCTGAAATATCCCGGGTCTTAAGAACAAGTTCACGTTCTGCTCTCCGCATTGGTATCAGATCGACTCTGCCACAGCTTCCTGCCATGGATTCGTGGTACACCCGCTGAACCTCGGCGGCGACCGCGACCGGTGGCGGAATCGGCAAGAACCGGCTAGATAGGTCCTTGACCCTGCACTAGCTCGGCGAGAGCCAACACGCAACCAACACCACTAATTGTGTTGAGGGAGCTAGGAGACTAAGAGCATCACAGCCCTCTTGCATACTTCATACGTTGTATTCAGTCTTATTTACAGATAAAATATAGAAATAATAATCTTAACATATTAGCCATCAGGTATCACATTTTCGGCATTAATCATGCACCATGAACAATAATACTAAGAGTAGGACGAAGAATAAGACCTGCTTCCTGATCAAGAAACCTAAAATTTCATGAACTTCGAATATGGGACTAATCTTTCAAAGGACATAAAAAAATCATATTGTTTTATTTTTGAGTAATTTGCTAGTTTTTGCTCTTTGAATGGAAGGAAACATAAAGAAGAACACAGAGGTCAAACATAAGGGGCGGCAGTGACACTCCTTCGGCTTTCGCCTTTGTGTTTTTCTTTAGATTTTTTTTCTAACAACAGAAGCTTGATTGGAATATCCCACTAACTAAAGTACCGGCTGTTCTGAGAGAAGGTGAACAAATTTATAAGGTAATATGTCTTCGTAAAACTAGCAGATACTTAAAGTTGGTCAAAATCGATCTTAATGTCCGTTCTGGGCACAAACTTGACCCACGTACCACCTAAGATACGAAGAGAGATGTCAAAGGTGATGGGGAGTTTGGTGGGGTCGGTGATTCCATCGTCGACGGGCTCAATTTTGAAAGCCCTGATGACATTGGAGAGGAACGTCTTGATGTTCATCATGGCGTACTTGCCACCGATGCAGTTCCTGGGGCCGGTGCTGAAGGGCATGTACGCGTTCGGGTGGCGACCCTCACACTTCTCGGGCAGGAAGCGGTCGGGGTCAAACACAAGCGGGTCGGTCCAGTGTTCGGGGTCTCGGTGAGTACCGAGGATGTTGAGGACGACGGTCGACATGCCGGGTATCTTGTAGCCGTTCAGCTCGGTGTCCTCCCAGACCTGGCGAGCCACGAAGGGGAAAGGCGGGTACATGCGCATCGTCTCCTGAACGAAGCGGTCCGTGTAGTGGAGCCTGGAAAGAGCAATATTTATTTAGACGTTGAAAAAGAATTCTAATCATCAACATGGCTGTTGCGGCGAGTACTTACGCCGCGAGGTCGTGAGCCCTGACGTCTCTGTAGGAGCCGCCGTACACCTCCGTCAGCTCGGCGTGGATCTTCTCCTGGATGTCCGGTCGTAGCGACAGGATCTTAAGCATGATGTTCTGGCTGGCCACAGTGGATTCGACGGACGCACCGAAGATTACTTTGATTTCGTCATTGATCTCCTGGTCGCTCATGGGGTACTTGTTATCCTTGTCCAGCAGGATGTCTACGATCGTCCTCCTCTCTTTGATGAAGCCGAGCTTGTGCTCCGGCTCAGCGCAGAGCTTCGCGCGGCTCTTGTCCAGGAAGGACTGCGTGGCCAGGTCGATGACGCCCTTCCAGTACTGCACCTCCTTGGCAGTCGACGTCCTCTTGTAGATGAAGTCAGGCCAGAGCAGGGGGTTCATCTGGCGCTGGTTCATGTCACGCAGCAGAATTTTGGAGAAGCGGACGATGGACACCACCAGCTCCTCGAAGTCCGCGTCCACCTCCTCGCAGAGCATGGTCTTGAAGAAGACACGACTGCCGACGCGGAACATGTTGTCGATGGGCTCGCACACGATGTTAGGCTCCACGCGCTTGACGAAGCCCTTGGTCTCCTGGTTGAAGGTATCGACGAAGCGGTCCAGCAAGTCCTTGTGGAAGCCGGGGGTGAGCGCGCGGCGGTGCATCTTCCAGTCCTCGCCGTTGAGCAGGGGCAGACTCCTCTTGGCGATCACGTGGAAGAGCTCGTAGAAAAACTTGGCCTTGTCCGAGAACTCCTTGCGCTTGATCACCTTCTCCATGTCTTCGGCGCAGTTCACGAACACGACCATGTTCTGGAGGATGGAGACGCGGGTGAGGTGCCTGCGGCCATCCACCATCTCGAGGATCTTGCTGAGCACCTCGGTGTCCTTGATGCCCACGAAGGACAGCGCGTTACCGAGCACGGGCAGCGTGGGCGGGCCCGGCATGGCCAGCTCCATCTGGCGGAACTTGAGGTAGCCGCGGATGAAGCGGCTGACCAGTACGGCCAGCGCCACACAGATCACCGCCACGATGGCGGCCGTCACGGAAACCATGGCTACGTTCGCGCGAGCTCGAGAGTAAGAGGAGTTGGAGCTGACTCCTGCTTTATAAACTCTGTTCGCAATCGGCAAACGTACGATTCTCCCCACCCTTCCCGCTTTGATTCTGGACTTGGGACACTGGACGTAGCGTGAGTGCTGTCGCCCCACCACTATGCTAAGCGCCCAAAAAGAAAACACTTTCCGGTTTGGCCCTGCGGCCGGCAGGAGGCGCCGCGTGCCTAGGAGAGGGGAGGGGCCGGCGGAGATGCGAAGAGGTAACCACAGTGCGTCCGGACCGGAACCACAATCACTCGCCTTCCATTCTTTCTTGTGCAAATTTTGGGTTTAAGTACACTGCGGCAATGGGCATTAGGTGATAGGAAAGAGGATTGATGGTCTGCTTACTTGTTAGTTTTCTTTGTCTGTTTTTGTTTTACTGTGGGAAATAAAAGCACACGCACAGGCAGGGTCATCTATTTCTTTTCGAATAAAACGATCGCCCGCTCTTTCAAATTTACACGTATCTCATCGTTTCTACCACACGTGTGGATCAACGTGCGGGCTGGACGATGTGTCGGCTGGAACCTACGCGAACGAGTTCTAGTGTGCCCCCCCCCCCTCGCCCCGCCCCGCCTAGTCCCCTGTCCGGACGCGGCGCGCGGTGCGTTTGTGGGGGATGTGGACTGGGACAGCCGTGGCCGCCCGCCGTGCACGAGGAAGCGCGGTAATAATTACACAGACTTTTTGGAAAAGATAAAACAAAAGTCTGAGGCTCTTGCTGAATGATTGAGCTCGTGACACAATGTCCGTCCGTTCCGGTCCGTTCTATTTTTTTTTTCTCAAGGATATTTCCTTAATTAACAGATTTTTTTGCCCTATTCGATACTGTAGCGCAGATTTTTTTAAAAAGTTGTTTCTTTCTATAGAAAAACACTGCAGTTGTCTGGGACACTGAAAACGCCATGTATTGATAAAAAGATCCTCGGCCGGCCCGTGCTGCTGCAGCGCCCTCTGCCGTTCGTTCCGATATTTTCGCGAGCCGGTTCATCCTGCGGTCGCTAGTTGGCTCGGCTGCGCACAGCTTGGCTGGATAGTTGCGAAGTTGCCGGCCGACCTCCTAGAAAATCAGACATGCCTCGACAGTCAATATTATTTTATTTTTTTCCCCGGAGGATGGTGTTTGTAGCCAGCGGTCCCCGTTGAACGGTGTTCGGGGTGCCACAGTGCCAGGCCGTGCCCAGCGCACACAAGGCACGTGCGCGCGGCGCCATCACACACTCGTCTCTTATTTTCGGAAGCAAACCCAGCAGCCGTCCTCCACAGGGGGTAGCCATCGAAAGCGGATATTTGCGTTACCCGGGCCGGACCCGGCCGGGCCTGGCTCCCCTGGCTAAAGGAATAAATGCGAGGTTCGATTAAAAGTTGGTCGGGGCCTGCAGCTGTTCGAGTTCACGCGCGAACACAAATAAATGACGGAGCTTTTGGCATTCAAATGAATCCCGTGGACGCGGCAGCTCAACTGCCCCCGATTGCGCGTATGGTCTGTCAGACCATACTTCTTTCAGTACCCTGCCACCCGCCCACCCCTTTGAAAAAAAAAAAAAAAAAAAGCAAATGGACCAGTTAAGAAAATACTGACGCGGGTACGAATCCGAACCCTCACGCGCTCTCCGTTTTCAGTGCAATCCGCGCCGCAGCAGCTCCAGCTTTAGACTTTAGATATGAGCCGGGGTCAGAGAGGGGAGGTAGTTGAGGAGGGAAGGGGGCGGGGGGTATTGACAGGGCAAACACAAGCAGAACCGCAACAAAACTCATCACGCAGAAGTATTTGGAGACCTCTGCCGCATCACGGGGTACAGGACCGCCCAGGCCTCAGTGTGAGTGGAACCCCCCCCCCCCCATCCCCCTCTCCACATCGCAAATTACTCCGACGCCCGGGCTGTGTTTGTTAGTTAGGGCGCCCACATTTACATAAACATAGGTGCATATGCTTTCACCGAATGACTAGGAGAGTTAAACAGGGGAGGGGGACTTGGTGTGCGAGAGGCTGCCCGAGACGCCGTGCAGACCTGCGCGGGCGGGCTATGAAAAATTGGTCCGACGAAAGTGAGGCGGTGCGGGCGTCTGCTGGAGCTCGGCGACTCCGAGCCGGGCGTTTCCTGTCTTCGCACGGGGCCGGCGGCCTCGCGGAGCCGCGGAGCTCATTCGGGCGGGCTAATCGCACGTCATTCGACCCCTCTCCGCCCGCCACGATGGATCGGCTGCTCCCGAGGCCGAGTTCCGTTAAGCGCTTTCCAAAGTCGCATGTGTCTCGCCGCCGCCCTGCCACCTCCGGCCGGTGTAGCAGGGCGGCGGTGCGCAGTGCCCGGCAGAGGCCCGCGAGAGTTTGGAGTCGCTGAGGTGGAAAGGGCAGAGCCAGAGGAGCGGGTGCCTCGGAGCGCAGAGCAGGCTGGGCCTGATGTTCCATCTCTGTTGATCAAAGTCTGGCACGCTGCCTCGGCCCCGGCCCAACCCGCGCTGCACCCAGCTTTGGTAGTTGGCGGACGGTCAGACTCTCCCGAGCGGGCTGACTAACGCTACATGATTATGGCGCCGCTGTTACTGCCGCCGTGTCCACTCTGTGTATTTCAAAAAGTACACAACAGATTCACTGAAGGCGTTACTTTAGGTTTGCGAGGAGGCTTGCGGTACATTTTCCCCCCTCCCTTTGCCGGTCTGCTGGCGGAGCCGGGCGCCGCCGCGTCGTAAGTTCAGCTTCCACCCCGTTCTACCCCGAGGCCCCGAGCAGAGAACAGCGCTCAGGCACGAGTTTATGTGGCTGCGGGTATTACTGGAAAAACGAGAAGCAGGGAAGGGCTCCTGAGCCTCCGCAAGAGAGAGAGAGAGAGAGAGAGAGAGAGAGAGAGAGAGAGAGAGAGAGAGAGAGAGAGAGAGAGAGAGACGTATACGCGAAACTAAACAGTATCATACAGTGGGCCAACCGGGGGTTATCGCCGAGCGTTGTCGACGAAAATTCTTCGCGAAACTACTTAAAAAGCCGGGCCACTGTTTTTGCATTCTGCACGATATTCCAAGTTGCAGCCGAGTTCAGGCACGATGCCCCCTCTCTGAGCCCTCTTAAACGTTCGGGCAGGGGTTCCTTAATCACCGACTCACCTAATTAGTAAGAGAATGACGCCAAGACGAACACCGATTCCCCAGGATGGCCCCTCGCCCGCTTATAGCACTTTTCCCCATCCCTCCCGGCAGCGCTCTCCATTTTCATCTCAATGTGACTTGTTCACCCTTCCTTTCTTTTCGGATCTCTTTTGTGCACTTAATTGCTGGTGATTTCGGCCTGCCGGCAGCGCGTGCATCCGATGTGTAGCTGTCTCTCTCTCGCTCCCGCGCCGCGAAGGGGGAAAATTGCAAATGAACACAAAAGAGAAACGATGATGATGGTGGAGGTGGTGGGCGGTGCAGTCGGGAGGAAATGATATTTTTGCTGGTCTCATTATGCGGACTCTCTCTGTCTCTCTCCAGTTTCCCCGTTGCCTTTTTCGTAATTCCGCGTAATAGAAATAACTTGTTATCTCACTTCTCCTTCATTAGGCAGTGACCCGGGTGAGTATTCCGACTGATAGCCAATCCCCGAGGGGCATAGCGTCCCTCCCAAGCAGTCACGCCTTACTGCGCCCAGAGGGACAGGGACGCTTTCCCATTTTAATATTCATAAAAAAAAACAGAATTTCTCCAGCATAGATTTCCCGCGTACATGAACCCCCTTCCAGATCAGGAAAACACGCAAGGTGTTGGTTGCCCGGGCGCCTGCGAACTAAGGGTAGGCACGCCCGCCGAGCACCGGGACACGACGGGCGTGCCTACCTCCAGGCGGCCGTCCCCCCCGGATACCAGCAGCAGGCCGAAAACGCCGGGAGCACATGAGAGCAGCCGGGGCTGCGATCTCTGGGGTCGCAGCCGCAGCAGCCGCGGCAGCCGCAGCGTCATCAAGGCAGCCGAGTCGCTGGAGTGCAGCGCTGCAAGGAACAAGAAGAAGGGAAGGCGAAGCTGAGGTGAGACGCGACAAGACGAGGCGCCCCTCCCTTGTAAAGGAGTCCGCTGGCTTCATTATTCGCCGCGGCCCACAGGGCACTGACGGGGGCCTGGGCTGGCCTGGGCTGGCCGAGCTGCTCCCGTCCCGACCCGACTCAAGTGTGCCTCAAGAAGTTGACGGCGCGGCGCGGAGCCGGGCTGGGGCTGCGGGGGCTGCGGGGACCGGGGCAGGGCTGCTGCCGGCGGCTGATCTATTAGTCACACAAGCACAAGTGGATCACACCGCTGAGGTGGACGGAGACGTCAGCGGTGGTGCACCGCACCTAGCCGGGCCGGGCTGCCATCACCACAGCAGCAGCAGCAGCGGCCGGCGAGGTAAGGCACCGCGCATTCTTAATCACCAAATAAAGAGAGATGAGTCCCGCGGCCGCCACCGCCGCAGTGGATTTGCATGGCACTCCGGAAAACCGGGGGCCGAGCGGTGCCGTGCCATGCCGTGCCGTGCCGTGCCGTGCCGTGCCGTGCCGTGCCGTGCCGTGCCGTGCCGTGCCGTGCCGTGCCGTGCCGTGCCGTGCCGGAGAGTGCGGGGCTGTATTAGCATACTGTCTTCCCAGCATTAGCACTCCATTTACAGATTTGGCTTTTTGTCCGCGCGGAGCCTGCGGCGGCGGTTAGCGGCGTCTGCGCCGGGCTCTGGAACAGCGGAGGCAGCAGCGGTCGGGGCGGGGCGCCGCCGAGTGTCCAAAGTACAGGCAGCAGCCGCCCGCTGCCCGCCGCCCGCCGGGGACCGCCGACTTGGCCGTGGCCCGCTGCCCGCTGCTGGCCCGAGCGGAAGGAATCGATAAGTAGGGAAGGGGACAAAGGTGAAGCTCCGGCCCGCGGAGTCTATCCTTCTTCCCCGCTGCCTCGCGGCGGCTGGAAAATTTCTCGGCATGCCGCCATGACGCGGTGTTGGCGGTCGCTGGCCGTTCTCATAGAGTGAAACCAGCAGGGAGGCGCTGACCGCGTGGCACAGAACTAGACAAACTAGTATTTTAGATATTTATTTTTTGAGGGGGGAAGGGGGTGACCCAATGTATGACCCTGCTTCAGGATAGTGCTCGGGTTCAAGTTCGGGGCATGACGACGAACGCCGTGTGGAGCGATGACTCTGGGAAGGGGGAGGGGGTGCATTAGGCTGCCGCCCCCAGGAGGGTAGGCCAGCCCGCAACGTGCCGTGCGTGTAATTAACCTCAATAATGCATCAGGCTCGGAGGAGCCGGGAAGGGGCCTGGCCGGGCGGGGCCGGGCTGTGGCTGTGGTGTGCTTGGTTACCGCCGTGAGGGCGAGGGCGCTGCGGGGCCGGCCAGTAGCCATGTGTATCCGCGGAGAGACAGACGGCCAGAGAGACGGACGGGCTCTGCCAGAATCCGGACCAATTCAGCAGGGTTGGAGCGGTTTTTATAGCGATCTCGGACACGGCCAGAGGTCGTCGTGTGTTTGACGTCACGGCATCGAGTACCCAGCCTGGTTCCCCTCCGTCAGCTCTGCCGCGCCTCTAGCCCGGCGTGCGGTGCGGGCTCTCGGTTTTCGGGCGGCACACCTCGCCTCTGTGCCGCACTAATTTGTGCTCGCAGGGCCTGCGGGGCCGCGGGGCCGCGGGGCTCTGGGGGTGGCAGCAGCGGCTTTGCATTGCTCATTCACGTCTCCCGGCGGGGGCCGCGGGCTGCCAGCGGTGAGTGTTGTTCGTCCGACGTGGAATTATGATCGCCATTATCAGTCTCACGGGGGGAGTGGAGGGGAGGCGCGTGGCGGCGACGAACAGCGCGCCGCTGCTGTAACAACTGTGTGAACACGCCGTCAAGAAGTCAGTCCAACTCGGGGCAGCCGCCCGGGCTCCACGCTCCGCTGGACGAGAGGGTTGGCGTCCGGTCCGCAGCCCGAACGAGAGTAAGTCTAGATGCACTTCTAATACGGTTTCTCCCCCGGCCGGGCCTACGTCCGAACTGGCCTCTCCCGCCCCGCCACTGCCGTGCCAGTGCCCTCTCGATGAACGAAGAAGGACCCGCAGGACCCGACTTCATCTCCACTTCAGCGACGCACCACTAACCATCGACCTGAGAGAGAGAGAGAGAGAGAGAGAGAGAGAGAGAGAGAGAGAGAGAGAGAGAGAGAGAGAGAGAGAGAGAGAGAGAGAGAGAGAGAGAGAGAGAGAGAGATACAGACAGACAGACAGACAGAGACAGAGAGAGAAGGGCCTCAAACCAATCCACAGCCCATCGTCAGCAGGCCCACTCTCTCCCTCACCTCCTCTGAATGCTGCCCCCTGCCCTGCCCCGTCCCCCCCGGGCCCCACGTGATCAAGCGGAGGGCAGGCCGGTGCCTTCAGTGCCCCGGCTGCCTCGGCTGGGCGGCGCCCTCCGACACTCCGTTGGCTGCTATCTTTCGCACCCCTGGCCCTGCCGAGGGCCGCCGAGGGCCGCCGAGGGCCCGGCCCCCTACTCACTAACTACCGCAATTCTTTCTCTTTTCTTCTCCCCCCTGCTACGACACGGGCCAGGCTGAGCCCTTCCGTTGGCCCTGCCTTCTCTCCTGGCAAGAACTCTTCCTCGCTCCCCGCCTCCCTCTCTTTCCGGTGGACCTGTCTGGTCTGGCTTTCTCTCTCCCACCCCCTTTTCCGTCTGATCATAGTTTCGTGCAGCGCGCACTCTCTTCCTTGGCGCGTTTCCGGTCATCAGGACACGGCCCGTACCTCCCCCATCTCTTTTCCTCCTCCTCCTCCCCTCTCTCTCTTTTTCTCTCATTCCTTCCGCTTCGCCCATCGGTAGCCGGGGTGGCAGCCCCCAATTTTCGCGGCCCATCTCGTACTATTCAGCCACACCTCACCTCATCTTCCGCTCCACGTTCCGCTGAGGCGCTTACTCTTCCCCCTCCCCCTCCCCCCCTTCTCGGCACGTCCATTTCTTGTTCGGAAATTCCTGCCGCGTGTTTTCGACGACTCTTCACCCTCGAAGTAACTCGGTGAATTGAGGCCCATCTAGCGCGGCGCCGCCCGCGGCCGCCGGGGAGGACGACGGGGAGGTGCCGTCGTCGTCGCGGACCTCCCCGTCCGTGCCACACACAATGCCGTCTTATTGCCCGCCGCTGAGCCGTGCTGGCCCACCAGCTCTCCCCCCGGAACAGCCCCGCGTGCCGTTCTCCATCACAGTCGCGAGGTAAAGTGCACGGCGAGGGCTGCCGCCGCTGCTGCGACCGCTGCTGTTGCGACGGCTGCTGCTGCTGCCACCGCTGCTGCTGTTGCTGCTGCCGCCGCCGCCGCTGTACAGGCGCGCAGAGGCGGCGGGCGCCACTTTTCAGAGGCGCCCATTTTTAATCCAGATTAATCCTCGGTGCGTTACTCACCGTGGACGCGGCCCCCGCGGCCCCCGCGGCCCCCGCGGCCCCCACCCTCCCCTTCTTGGAGGGCCACGCAACGCCAACAACGGGGGTCCTGGTCCTGCTGCCACCGACTGTGGTTGTTGAGGGGGCGGAGGGGTGGTGCGGGGGCACGCCTCACTGCCCTCAGCCCCCAGCGGCCTGCCTGACTCCTCAGCGCGCGCGCGCACACACACACACACACACACACACACAGCCGATGCCTGCCCAGCCTTCCGTCGCGCTCGCCCCCGTTATTTTCACTTCTGATTAATCCCCCGGGCCGTCCCTGCCCGGCCCGGTCCGTCTGAAGGCCCGAAGGCCCCGACGGCCCGCGCCAGCCATTCTTTGGAGGCCCGCCGCGCCGCATTCCGCCCCGCTGGGGCCGCCCTGCCGGTGCTAATGAAATCTGCAGACGGTTCTAATGAAATCAGCGAAGAAAGCCGGCCGCGGCCACGGAGCGTGGCGGCGCACGGCGGCGGCGCCACCACGGGCCCGGAGGCCAGGGGACACCCGGAGCCGGGGGACACGGTGACCGACAGGGACCGGCCCGGTCTAGTGAGGCGTGGACAGGACCAGGACCCTCCTTGTAGGATCCACGCGGCGGCGGCAGGGGCTCCATTTGCTTTTCTCGGCTCGTGATTTTATGAGCGCCACCCGATGGACAGGCCGGCCCTTTAAATGAACCGAAAGGCGGCGAGAGGGCGCCGGGTCTCGCCCTCCCGCTTCCCCGCACACGTCAGCCTCGGCCGCCCCCAGCCGCCCCCAGCCGCCCCCAGCCGCCCCCAGCTGCCCCGGACGCCCCCGCGGCCGCTACGCTGACTTTCAGATGAAGCGTCTATGACAACGCCGCGAGGAGCGAAGCAATTTCACGTCTGATGTGTCACGGCCCGCGTGCACCACCGCCCGGACAGAGCGCCCCGCCACGCCGCCAAAGTGCACATTCACTAGGCGCTGCAGGGGGAGCGGGAGAGTGAGAGTGTGTATGTGTGTGTAGGAGAGAGACACTGAGGACGGAGCGCGGCGGCGTCGACTTCTCCTATACCGGCCGCGTGTGCACAGGCAGGTCCGGGTGATGAGGCTTTTTTCCACTTGATGTGTTTTCCTTTGACGAAAAGAATGTGTGTGTGTGTGAGGGGTGTGGGGAGAGGCTCATGCCTCGGTGCGCCACCGTATTTGTGCGTGTGTGAGAGTGACAGAGCGTTAGTGTGTTTCGTGAGCTGCGTCTCCCCCAGTGACATTTTTGCAGTGGGTGGCACGGAGCTGCAGCAGTCACGGATACCGCCCGGCCCGGCCCGGCCCGGCCCGGTCCGTTCGGGGCAGAGCGGCGCTCCTCTTCGCTTCTTCATTCCCCTTCCTCCTTTTTTCCCGGCGATTTGGCCGCGGCGATGAATCAGTGAGGCAGCGCCACATACCGTGGGGCTGAACACGTTACAGCGGGGGGTCTGAGTCAACGCGCTCGCCAGGCAGCAGCCGGGCCGTGGCGGGGCTCTGTGGCAGGTGCGCGCCGGCAGGGTAGGCAGCCCACCGTGCACGGATGCTCGGCGGGCCTGCCTACGGTGCACGGCGGCCTCCGTCGGTGGCCTCTGGACACTCCTCGTCTCTGCCTGCCTCACAAAGATTGTTTCAAAAATTCCAACTTTTCAATTTATTTTTAATTTTTGGTCATTCAAAAAAACTGCAAAACACACACAAAAAAAACTGCGCAACACACAAAACTAGCTTTCTGCGGTCAGAAAAAACGCTGCATTTTTCGTTCGTGACAAAATTTTTACACTTTTTCCGACCCAAATTGTAATCTAAAGTAAATCATTTCATGACTGACTCTCTCACTCTCTTCCTCCCCGGAAGCAGTCCACTCAGAAAACACTTTACTCGGTGAGTCAATGAGCGGACCCGAACGCAGTTTTATTCCGATGGCATCGGAAGACGGGGAGGGCGGCCGGGCGGGCAGCGAGCGCACAGCGCACCGCGGCATCATGCTTTTTAAGTCGCAGCCTAATGGCGGTCCGGGGAACCAAAACGAACTGGCGGCGGCCCGCAAAGCTCCTCTTTTCATTCCCCCTTCTCCCGATACGATCCGACTCGAAGGGCATCAGTATCGCGCCTCGACGTCTCGTCATTCGAGGTGGCGCGAAAAATGGGCTCACTTGAAAGAAAGGGCGCATTATTGGACGGTTCGCGTCCTGCCGCCATTTCTTTTCCCTTCTGTTTGTCCCGTACTGTTTTCGGAATGACGGAATTCAGTCCGCATGGGAGAAACATAGAGTCAAAGCGACCCAGGTGATTGACTCCAGCGCTGAGACAAGGGAGTCGGGACCATACGCAATAATCTCAATTCGGTTATTCGGCGACCGGCGCAGCGGGAGGGCTCGATCGTGTACCCGACGGGGGGATTTGATTTCGGCGGGTTGTGACACACACACACACACACACACACACACACACACACACACACACACACGCCCCCCCGCCCCGCCGCTCCCTTCCCCATTTGCCGAGCCCCACACGACCCATTTTCACACGCACAATGCCGTCCATTGCCACAACACGCATGCATGCATTCCTTTCCCGACACTGCGCTGCGCGAGTGTGTGTGCGTGTGCGTGTAGGGGTGTGCGTGTAGGTGTGTGCGTGTCGGGGTGTGCGTGCAAAGGCGGCCGTCTCTCCCTCCCGGACAATATGCGTCCCATAGCCCCGCCATACCGCCTTGTTCTCGAGGAGATTTGGCACTGGTTAATACGCCTCGCGCCTTTGCGTATAACATAATATATATGTATATATATACACACACCCCTCCCTCCCGCTCGCGCGATAAACGTCTTGATTCACTTCCGGGCTGCGTCAGGCCGCGGGGCGGGGCGGGGCGGGGGCCGCGGGGCCGTAGCTGCGCCCCGCTTTGCTCGGCTGGCTCCACGCTGCGCTCCCCTCCGCGAACCCCGCGAGCCCCGAATCAGCCCCAACGCCTCTCGCAAACAACCAACGAACGCTCATAAGCACGGCTACGCGGCCACGCGGCCACGCGCGCCGAGGAATGTGCGCGCGTGTGTATACAGACTGCTGTGCCGCCGGGCCGGGGGCATAAGGAGTTCATTCATGGCCATGAAGCGGAAGGGAGGCAGGGGGGGGAGGGGCTGCGGGCCCAGGGGGTGCTAGGGGTCGACACCTCTCTGCTGCCTCCACCATGCACAGCCCAGCCCCCATTCCATACTACTGTTCGACTCGACATTTTCCTTCCGCTCGCTTAATTCCCTGCCGTGCCGTATTTTCGTTGTACGCGCATCTGCTGCCTGCGTGTCGCGGCCGGTGTGTCCCTCCCCCCCCCCCCCCCCCCCCCCCCCCCGCCCCCGACACAACGCCCCGCTTCTTATTTCTATAGCGGCACAAGGCCGCGTGCAAAATGAACAGTTGTATTGCAGAAGGGGCGGCGGTGGCTCGGGGGGCGTCGTGCCGGAAGTGCGAGAGAGACGCATAGGCACTGCAATACCGCGGAAACAAGGAGATCAAGAGGAGGACGGAACACCTTAACCATGCTCTATCCCAGCAAGTGTACCAGACAATTTTTCATCCTGTGAGCTCCCCTCTCGGTGCAAAGTGGCTGTGGCACCTCTCTTTTGGCACTTATTCTCCGTTGGCGGCGTTAGGCGTCGCACACATTGCATCTTTGTGCGTTTAACACCGGGCCGGCGGGCCGAGGCGGGGCGTGGGGGCGGGGCCGGGGGCCGGGCCGTGGGGCCTCCGCTGGGGGACCGGCATTCGGAATTAACAGCGCAGTGAAGTGCGCCCGTGCATCCGCGTGCTCCAGGCCAGTGCTGCAGGAGGTGTGTAAATTGTGCGGAAGTGCAAAACGAGGGGCGAACAGAGAGGGGATGAGAGGGAGAGAGGGAGGGAGGAAGAGAGAGGAGGGGGAGGTGAGGGAGGCCTTTACATTCTCATCTCCTGGCTGGTCTCGTCGCTGGTGACGAAGGTCATCAGACTCCACTTTCGATCGATATGGTGTTTCGGTGTTGGTCCACACCGATTGCGGCGAAAGAGTACTAACAGAATTTTATTTTTCGGGAAATTTTGTGAGAAATCGTCATGGTACATACGTCCCGCTAAGTACTATCCTCCTTCGTCCCATATTTAAAGGACGGCCCCATAAGAATTATAAGGTGTTACAGAGGTATCATAGAAGCGTGCACCGAGCACTATACAGGTCGTTTCCCCCTAGGATTCGGGCGCCTCCGGGCCTCCGGGCCGGCTGGGTGGAGCGTCCTCCCTCACTGGGACCCAGTCTTGATTACAGCCCCCTTCTGTGCTGTGCGGCGTGCGAGGCCTGCCTCTTGTTCACCTTACGTGCGTGGGAGTGAGAAGGAGCGCGGAGCGAGTGAGACGTCCGATATCGTCCCTCCCGATCCCTCCCGCGCCGCGCGCTGCGGGGACTGATTTTGAAAAGAACTGCCCCACACTCTCCCCCCCCCCCCCCTCCCCCTGCGCCCGCGTTCATCTCTGGGGAGTGTCGAAAAGATGAGTACCGGGACACGGCTAGGGCAGCGTGGATGTGAAGAAGTGCGACTCCCCCGACCCTACCCGACCCGGCCAGGCCTCCCTTCGTTCAATTTAACATTTTCAACTGGAAACGCCTCCCTCGCCTCCGGATCCTCCTGGACACAGACCCGACCGACCGACGGCGGCCCTTTTCTATCTGATCCCCGCCGCCGCGCCCTGGCGCCGCCCTCCCGGTGCATCGCGAGAGACTTTCTCTCTCTAACGAACCGGAATAGTCCGCACCACACTGCGACCCCCAGCACAGCCGCCGGCGCCACCCCAACCCCTACGCGTCAGCCCGGCCGCCTCCCCGTCCCCGTGCGCGTAACAAACACACACACACACACGGAGCGAAAAAAGGAAAAAGATTTTCGACCTGCTGGGTTAACTCCGGTCTGGAGCCGGCCCCCGCGGGGGGCAAACAGGCCCCAGGTACCTCCAGAAACAAAATGTCGCTTCACGGAGACACCAGGGATTGCGGGGTGCGTTGTGTACAGCTTTACCTGTCGGTGGCAACAGTGTGTGGTGTGACGTGTGCACTGCCAGAGGCAACGACCCTGTGTGTGTGTGTGTGTGTGTGTGTGTGTGTGTGTGTGTGTGTGTGTGTGTGTGAGAGAGAGAGAGAGAGAGAGAGAGAGAGAGAGAGAGAGAGAGAGAGAGAGAGAGAGAGAGTGTGTGTGTGGGTCTGGCGCAGGCGTCTTGATTTGCCCCGCTGATATGAGCCATAAATTTGCCAGCTGATTGGCGACGATGACGATCCGACCGCGCGCCGTGCCAGAGTCAGCAAGGACGATGAGCAGCGCCACGCCACGCCACGCCACGCCACGCCACGCCACGCCCTGGGGCCCGCGGGGCGGCAAATTGATTTCTGTGACAGGGCGCGGCTACGTGCATGCTGCCTAACAAGGACCCGCCGGGGCTAACCTAACCTTCGCCGTGCACCTCCCCGCCGCACCTATCGCCTTGGCCGGCTCGCTCACGTCCTGCGGCGAACACAAACAAACTCTTTTCGCTGTCCCATTGTGCCCCCGGGGCGGGCGGGGCGGGGCGGGGCGGGACTCCTCACACTGGGCGGACTTTTGTTGACCGAGCCGGACTTTTCCCCGTCGCAACCGGTGCGACCGCAGGGATCGAGCAAACAGTCGAGTTGCCCCAGAGCATCATCCCCTTTCTCCCCCCCCCCCCCCTCCCGCTCTCGGAAGGAGTTCTGCCTTTTTTTGCACCAACGTTTGTTTCCCCAACAACGTCGTATTCGTTTCAGCTTCACTGAGCAGCCTGATTTTATACGGATGTTGTTTGACTGTGATTTCTCATCATCACCATCCGAATTTTACAGCGTACCATCAAATTTGTATCAGCGGCGGGACGGGCGTGGTCGTTTGCTGGGCTGGAAAGGCTCGCCGCCCCCACGCCCACGCGCGCGTGCGAAAAATGAGGCGTCTCGAATTAATTGTGTCTCTGGGTGCCTTATTAAAAGAAACAAACGGTCGGGAGCATTAGCATCGGCATCAGCAATGCACCCCCGAGAGGAAACGCATTTCCATTCGAAAATTGATAATCAAGCTAATTGCGTAAAGGGTTTTAATTAATGACTCCCTTCAGTCAGCCCCGGACCTTCCGGGCTAGGCCCACGGCTAGGAGCGATCAGGGAGCGCGCGAGGATTCCGATGAGACGTCTGCTGAGAAACCGGAGCAGCCGAGCTGAGAAATGAGAAATGACAGCGGAGGCGGGCTGAAATTTTCATCAACAACTTTGGTTTCTTCTAATTCCTGCTGTGAAAACGCAGGAAAAACACGTTCCGCGACTCTTCCCCCGGGATTCTTCAGTTATGGACAGCCCCTGTCAGCCACTTTCTACAGTCGGCACGGTGCGTTTCCCAATCACTCAGCACGGCGCGGGGCCTTGGCCCGTAATATGGCGTGGGACCCATTTATCGTCTGGATTTATTTATATTGGACAACTGGCCAGAGGCGGCGGCGCGGCTTGCCGGCATACAAATAGTATTATAATAGCAGGTGAGCAGTTTGTAAACATCGGGGACAGCGCGCGCGCGCCCGGCGAATGCGTTTATACCGATAATGTCGACCAGGCCGGCCTATTAAGAGACAGTCCGTCATTACATGTAGAGCACTCTTTGATAGACACGGCCGCATGATTTACGAGCGCCAAAGTAAACAAGGAATCACAAGCGTAATGGAAAAGCAAGGACAGCTCGGCTTGGCCCAAGGCTTGGCCCCTCCCCTCCACGCAGGTGCTCCGAACCACTGCAGCGGCCGACAGGACAGGCAGCCGTCCCACACGGCCTGCTCTGCCCGCTCTGCCCGCTCTGCTTGCGCAGCTCATCGACACACAATAATTGCGTTTCGGACACGGCTCGATGACAGCTCTCGTTCGCGATAGTTGGCTTGCATATGCCTGCCGCCCCCCGGGGCCCAACGCGACCGCTAATTGCGCGCACTGTGCTACCGACTGATCACGTGACGTGCTGGCTGGGTGCGGCTGACCCACGATATCGCCGCAAGGGCAGAAATTTCACATCAACAAATTGAAACACGTTAATTTTGTTAGGTTGTAATAACCGTTGGGGAAGAGCTCGATACACTCATGCATTATTGGTGGAAGTGATTTTCCCACCTTTTTTGGCTTTTTTTCTCATTTTAGTAGTGATTGGTCGAAAGTATTTTATTCTTAAATTTCATTAATTTCATTGTCCAGGAAGGACGCCGTGCGAGTAGACAGCCACTGCTTGGCTGTCCGTGGATTAATTCTTTCTTTCATGACGGAAGTACCGTCGTGGGTACCTTTGAAGTACTTGAACCACCCGACCAAGTTGTGGCAACTTCACTAGACCTCGTGTAGCGGCTGGCATTGATGCTAGGAGGTACCTCAAAAAATCTGGTCGAGTTGCCACAACTTTATCCCCGTCGTTTAAACGGTAGCGCGTAGCACCCGTCGGGAGTACCTTAGAATTATCAACCAACAGGATCTCTGAGGCCAAAAATTTGACTGTCTGGAGATTTTATTCCAGTTATTAAAGTTCCATATGCCAGGCGAGCCGCATATGGCATGCACATAAATATGCCGTACATATGAGGAATCACATGCCCGACTGACCGTATTATCTACGAAACGACGGGGCCGAGTCCCGCCCCCGCTGCTGCGTGGCGCCACCAGCGCTGCCCGCCGCACCAGCCGGACCGGAATAAAAACAAGGGTAATGCGAAAAAACGGACTCAAGTCGTGTGTCGTGCGAGGTAATGGGGTGGAACGGACATGGACGCGCGATCGGGATCTTTTTTCCTGCGCTGTATCACTTTCTGGCCGTATCTCTCTGTTGTTTATTCTCGTAACTCTTTCCCTACCATGTCCCTTTTCATTTTACTACATTTCACTGTTTTTCCAACCTTGCACAAATTAGGCCTGGGTTTGATGAACCGGCTGGTCTAGTTTCAGACCTAGCGACAAAACATTTTCACAGTCGCCTCCCCTTCCATACCATCCCTTCGCCCCTGCGCGCTTCCGGGGACAATGTCACGCTTGGCCGCGTTAAAACACACGGCGCGTTTGTTAAGCGTTACGCCATACATATATCGTGACAGAGACTTCTGCTCCCTGGCCGTTTCGACACCAATCGACCATGAATTCGACTTTTTTTTTTTTTTTTGCAGGCGATCTCGTTTCGCCCACAGTTGTTCACTTTTTGCGATTTCCCAACTAAATCCTGCGTGACGCGGGGTTTCTGAAAATGTCGAATGAGCCCACCCAAGTGACTTCTCTTTCCATTCCCCACCAATTCACCACTTTGTCAACCTTTTGCTGCGCCCCTCATTCCCCCGCTGTACTTTTATTCTGAAACAAAAGGCTTACCGGCCGCCGTGCCATTTCTCCGCCGCGATGGAGGGGCGGCCGAGAGCTCCACTACCAGACCCACTAAGTCCACACAATCGATTGGTGCGACCAGGACTCGGGCCTTGCGGGGGGCCGCGGGGGGCTGTGCAGGAACTGCTGGGGGGCGCGGGCAGGGCGCGGGCGGGACACCGCCTCGCTGTTAATTGTTTGACTTTGAATCGAACAATGTGTCCATAGAAAAGGAAAGAGTGCGCTGGAAAGGGGGTGAAAGTTCTCTCTCTCTCTCTCTCTCTCTCTCTCTCTCTCTCTCTCTCTCTCTCTCTCTCTCTCTCTCTCTCTCTCTCTCTTTGCAAAAGAGGGGTGGCAGTGAAGGGTGGGCGTAGGGCTGAATTTGCTGGTATCTGTAGGGTGCTTGTACAGCCCCGCACTTTACGTCAGTCCCTCGGGGTGGAGCCGGCCGGGCCGGGCACGGGGGCCTCTCCATACCCCTTCCACCGCAGCCGCGCTTTCGTTTCGTCTTCAATTGTGCTAATTCGGTTATGAAGGGGAATTTTTAAGTGTCGGTCGAGAGAGAGAAAGAGAATAATGTAGCGCGCTCCCCACCAGAGCGCGCGCCTTCTTTATTCCGGGTGAAAAGAAAGCGATGGAATAAGAGAGGGCCGCGGTCGTCGCGCGCGCGGACCGGAGACTTGCCATCTGCCGTGCCATGAATTTCTCATACGACTCGGGGAGTACGCGCCGTGGTCCCAGAAGGATCCTTCGCTCTTGTACCTGTCGGACAGCGCCGCGTGAAGATTTGCCGCATAAGAAGAGGTTTTTTCGCATAGGAGGAGGTTTTGCCACCGGAAAGGCATTGGTATGAACCACAGACAAAAAAAGAAAAAAAGAAAAGGGAAATAAAAAAGAGAAACGAAGGAAAAAAGAAACAAAAAAAGAAATAAAAAGAAGAAAAAACAGAAATAAACTACGCAAAAGGGGAATCTGGGGATGTGGGGGATCACCAGCGTCCTTCAGTGCAATCATCACCACTTGCCGCGAGACACAAGAGGAAAGATGCAAATACCGCGTGGCAGTGGTTGCAGGAAATCACCGAATCAGACGTGGGGCCAGAGCGTGCACTGGCACTCTGATTTGCTGCTGATTGCGAGAATTGAAGTGCGTTGTGTGTGCGCCCTCTCTGTTGCCGACCCCGCGTTCCGTCCCGACGGGGTAATTTCCTTGTCCTGACGAACCGCTTGTGATTGTAGTTTACCATCGCCCCCACCGGTCCCGTAGACCTCCTCCTCCACCACTGAAGCTCCAACAAGTACGAACAACCAGCTTAAGTGAGCGAAAGGACCTCTTTTTGGTCGCCCACCAACGATTCAAGGGCGCTGCCGCGGTGAGAGCGACGTAGAGAAACCATGCGCGGCGGAAATAATAGGAGTTTTAGTCCTTTGAGATCAAAATTCGCGTCGCTCGCTCGCTTGAAATTGCATTAAAAAGTACTTGAAACACCTAGGAGCTAGAAGATACCTCCATAAATCTGGTCGAGTGGCCTCAACTATATCCCTGTCGTTCACGTTTGAGCGCGAATTAACGGCCAGAGGAGTACGTTACGTTATAAGTACTCGAAACAACTGACCAAGTTGTGGTAACTTAACTAGACTTCGTGGAGGTCCTTGTTATGATGCTAGGAGCTACCTCAATAAATCTGGTCGAGTGGCCACAACTATATCCCTGTCGTTCACGTTTGAGCGCGAATTAACGGCCAGAGGAGTACGTTACGTTATAAGTACTCGAAACAACTGACCAAGTTGTGGTAACTTAACTAGACTTCGTGGAGGTCCTTGTTATGATGCTAGGAGCTACCTCAATAAATCTGTTCGGGTGGCCACAACTTTATCCTGGTCGTTTACGCTAATTTACTGTCGGGAATACCCAGTACTATTAAAGGCTGACCATCCAGTCTGATCCCAACTGTTGACTATAAGCTGGCTGACCATTAGGCGAAGGGGAAGGTTGGTGTCAGCCGGTGACGTACGGACAAAAAAAAAAAAACTTTGGGTCGCTGATAGCGCTCCGCCTCGCTAACGTTTGCTCGCTTGCTCCGCGAATAAGCGGCGCGAGCAATAATAGCGAGGCGAAAAAGAGAAACGAATTTTAGTGGGGCGAAAAATGGTTTCGGTTCGTGTAGGGCAAGAGGCCCGAGGAATCGCATTTCCCTGTTTCGCCCCCGGCCACTGGTGGGATTCACATTTTTGGCATTTCAAAGAGAGGCTTGCCGGGAGAACATCCTTCAAGTGAACCAGCAGTGTTCGGATTAACTTATCGTGCGCGCGGATTCAAGCGGGATCCACTTGTGAACACTTTTCCGTTTTTCTTTTGCTCGAGCTTTGCTATCGCGGGTAAAGGGAGGAAGCGGGGGAGAAAGAGAGAGAGAGAGAGAGAGAGAGAGAGAGAGAGAGAGAGAGAGAGAGAGAGAGAGAGAGAGAGAGAGAGAGAGAGAGAGAGAGAGAGAGAGAGAGATCTAGGAGGGAGAGAAAATTTGAACTGCGAGGAAAGTTCTGCGCGAGAAGTGAGTTTGGCGTTGGACGCGAGTACTTCTGCTCGTCGCGGTTGGCGAGTGTCGCTGATAAGAGCCGCATCCCTACGCTGAGACACGCGGGAGATTTGCAGGGTGTGTTTGTGAGGAGGGGGGGGGGGAAAGAGAGAGAGAGAGGGCACTTTTGCATTGCGGACGTGTTGAGGAGTGCGGGGAAGTAACGCGACGATTCGAGAGATTCGACCACGCCGCCTTTTTCTGAAGGCGTCGGACCGCGATATCCCAGAGTATGGGAATGAATTTTCTACACCGCTGCCTTTGATGGGGCTCCCCACCAGCGATATCGACACGTCTTTGCACTCTTTCTGTACACGACGCCGGCGGCGGCGCGGCACGGGATGCCTGCTGACGGCGTGCCGAGGCCCGCGCCCCAGCGCAGCCACGCGCCCGTGACCCCCCGGTAGGCTACGGTATTTACCAGGAACCTCTCCGCGCACCTAACCCAACCCATGTCAGCCCGGGCGAGGCCCCCGTGCTGCCCCCGCTGCCCCCGCCCGCTGTCCAGGACAGTCACCCTCAGCGCCGCCGCTAGGCTGGCTGCTAGCTCTCCCACTCTCTCTACGTCCCAGCGAAGCACCGAGTCCCCGGGGACGCATATTTTACGAGATTTACGACAGATAGAGGCGCTAGGTTGTCAGGGCTCGCCATGCTATGCGCGTGCTATCTCGACGCAGACGTCCCCCCCCTCCCCTACCTCCACCCCCGCATCTCTCTGTCTGTGTCCTTCCCTCTAACTCTCTTACCCCTGCCCCCCCCCTCTCTCTCTCTCTCTCTCTCTCTCTCTCTCTCTCTCTCTCTCTCTCTCTCTCTCTCTCTCTCTCTCTCTCTCTCTCTCTCTCTCTCTCTCTCTCTCTCACTCTCTCCTCGGTGCGTAATGCGTTCCTCATCGGAGTGGCCCCACCAGGTCCCTCGGGGAGAGACGAACGGACGAAGAGGGCTGAGCTAAGGGGTTGGAGTGCGGGTACCGAGGGTTGGGGCACCCTGTAGGCGTAGCACCTTGGTGGAAGTAACGTCGGGTAACGTCCAACTGCCAACATCACGAGGGAAGTTGGGGTAAATAGCAAATTTTTTGATGTATTAAAGAATCTTTTTTGTTCAGTTTCGACTGCATTTTAGTTGACTTTGGCTGGAATTCCTGAATATCTGTGTCCAAATTTTCGGGGGCTGCTCCCCCTCTCGCGTCACGCCGACTGCCTATCGACCGGTCGGAGATACCAGTCCGCTCCCCTCCCTCATTAAGACGGTGCGATAGCCCTCCCGGGCCTCCCTGCTCGCAATTGCAACAGGCAGAACAGCAACACATCTCTCAGCAGGCAGGCCGAGGCGGCTGCTACACTTACAAGACCAGAACTATTCGTCTCCTAACCTCCAAAATTCACCGGATCTGTCGATATGCGTCGACCGGACTTCACTCTGCAAACTTAACCGTTGCTGTTATAAAATGGTGGTTACACTGTTGAATTTGTAAAGCAATTTATGAGACTTCAAAACTCCAGTGATATTATAGATTTTCTTAGTTCGCCTTAGTTTTTATCGGGGAGTAACTGTGCTCTGGGCCTCCTAGACTTCGTCATCGCGGGGGGGGGGGGGGGGGGGGGGGGGGGGGGGGGGGTCGAAGCACCGTGGGATGGATGACCGGGCTTTGGGCCGAGCGGAGCCGCCGGGCGGCCGGGGGCGTGGCGGGCAAATTGAATCCGACGGTTAGTGGGTGGAAGTGGCTGCCGCGGCTTATATTTCCCCTGCCGCCTATAACGTATAGAGTGAGGAAGTGAGAGAGAGAGAGAGAGAGAGAGAGAGAGAGAGAGAGAGAGAGAGAGAGAGAGAGAGAGAGAGAGAAAGGGGCGGGGGGAGAGCTGCGCGTGCGGTGTGCCGCGGCGCGGGGATCTGGCCCCCAGTGCAGCAATGCCGTGTCCGTGTGTGCAGGACGCTGAACCACGTATCTGGTACGGTTCACCGAAGACAGTTGCGGCGGGGCGCCCTTGCATGCCGCGTGCGTTACGCTGCACCCGCGCGGCCTTGTGTGCTGTGCCGCGATATAGAAAAGGTATATACTATCCCCAGCGGAACAAAACAAAGTGCAATAGTAGCCGCGAGGCGTTCTCGTAAAAAGAAAAAAAAGAGACTCTCTAAATAAAAGCGAAACGTAGATGGGGCGTCGGCAGAGCCGGAAGGGCGGGGTGCGAACCCGTGAAAAGGCGTGAGTGTGTGTCCGCGTGGGAGGAGGAAGGTGTCAGGACCCAAGGGCCCAAGGGACGGGATGCGGGCGCGGGCTGCCATTGGTCCGCCGGTCGGACGGACAGAGATCGAGCCCAAACCCCATTCCATTTCATATCCCTTGATTTACGCTGCATTCAGCAGGAGGAGGCCCTTCCACCCTCCACTGCATATGCCAAGCCTTTCCCGTTTATGTATTTTCTGAATTGCGAGCAAAGTTGATCCGCGGGCGGTTCGATATATATATTTTAGAGCGGTATTTATGTAAAGCAGCGGGAAAATTGGTTTTCGGGACTGCGTGCCGGTGTCGACAGACAGGGCCGTAGCCGCGGGAGGAAGTGATACGGAGCCGCTCCGGGCCGTCCTGTGCCCAAAGCCTCCGGGACCGACTATGATCTTGCGTTTTCCGTGTCGATTCCGTATCAGGCCCCCGTTCACGCTTGGCCGCGTCCGGGGAGACGTCTCGGCCGCATCCCACGGCTGAAGCGTTGCCGAGGCGGGCGGGCGGCGGGCGCGGCTACGGTATTAGCATCGGTGTGCAGCGGCGGCGGCGGAGGAACGAGGGCTAAACAATTAAGATGAGGCAGGAAATGGAGGAGAAAAGGCAGCCGTAATGACGGCGGGGTCACGACTCACGGCGGCACGGCATCGTGTCACCGGCCCCACCGGCCCGCAGTGTCATCGCGCACCCGACGCCCGCCGGCTGCCGACAGCATCTCCCGGCGTTCGAACCGATTCAACATGTACTGCTTTCCCAGGAAGAATGCCGGCGCTCCCGGCGGCTCGGCCCCGGCTGCGTGGACTTGTTGTTTGTCAACGGGGTGCCGCGCCGCGCAGGCCGTGGACTCCCGAGTCGCCGGGGTCGACACGCAGAGACGGGAGGCAGAGCTCGGCCAAAGCCTCCGGACCTCCCGAAAGCGTGGGAAGGCCGACGCCAGTATGATGTATGGGGCGGCCGGTGGCGGGCCGGGCCGGGCCGAGCTGAGGCCGGTGTCGGTGGTTAGCTGTTTGTCGCCGCGGCCGACGGGACAAGACCCGGCCGCCCGGGCCCGGCCCACCGCCACGACTCCGGCCCCACGGGCTCCTGGAGGTAATTTCGGCCTTTATCCGTCGCTTTGTTCTCCGCTTTTGCTCGAGTCGTGATGTAATTTTCTGGAAGGCGCAGACACGCCGCCGCATAGTGCTCATGACGGAGCCGAACCGAACCGGCTCGTGCTGTGTATGTATACCGCGTCGTCTGCTGCCCAGCGACGCAGGCGCGCTCTCGCGGCCGGGTCTGCGTTTGTCGTCTGCGAGGTTTTGTCAGCCTTCCAAGTCCTTGTTTTAGAGAGAAAGGCAAACGCACAGGCTCGTCCCCGCCGATACATGCATGCCTGCTGCGGGATCGAGTCGAATACCTCGGATTGCTTCAGTTTCAGCGTGCTGTCGAAATTCTTTTGCTACACATGTGGCAGCGCGTGGTGTGCGTGGTGCCCGTCCCGGCCCGTCATCCCTGCGGCCGGCTCTGTGTCTATCCATCATCGTATCGAGGCTGCCCGGCCTGACCTGCGTCTCGTAGAGCCGGTCGGTCGTCCACATTGCTGCTTCCTATGCGCGTTCCCGAGTGATTCAGGAGTGTGACAGTGAGCGGCCGTATTCCTTCCCTATCTGTCTCATAAGGGCATCTGTCAGAAACTGTCATTAATAAAGAAAGAGCACTTTCCTTGAGAGCATCACGATCACGTCTGGACGTTGGCTGGCGTTAATGAGGCACTGGCATTCGAGTGTTTCCGTTGCGTTTGCTGCTGCTGCTGCTGCTGCTGCTGCTGCTGCTGCTGCTGCTGCTGCTATGCGTCGTTGTGTCTCAAAATAGAACGCAGTAAAGAGTTTCAGTCCGTGTTTGTTACGGTGTTGCTGCGACACCGCGCCCGCTACAAGGCGCGGTTTTGTGCATCAAAGCTCTAAACAAAGCCGCGGCTCCCCTCTAAAGAGCGCGTAATTGCGGCTAACTGCAGCCTTGGTATTTACACACGGACGCGTGGGAGGAGCCAGCGCCGTGCGGTATGAATTGCAGTATACGGTACACACACAACATACACACCCTAATTGCGCGAGCTCATTAATCGGCTACTAATTAGTGTTATCGGGCAAGAACGCGTAGACACAAGTCATCCCAGCATCGCGTTGCAATTCTTTCACTTGAAATCGTCAGACCGAACGTTTACGCTCATCGTAAACAGCGCGTCGCCGTTCGACAGGAGGGAAGCCCTGGGCTGGGCTGGGCCGGCTCAGGAGCCGAGTAGTTCGAGATGTGTCCGCCAGATCGCGCTCGGTGTGCCTCCGCGAGCGAAGCAGCAGCGGCTCAGCGAGCTCCGGCTCCGGCCGAAGGAAAGGGTCTCTCTCTCTCTGTCTTTCCCTCTCTCTGTCTCTCTGTCTGTCTGTCTGTCTGTCTGTCTGTCTGTCTGTCTGTCTCTCTCTCTCTCTCTCTCTCTCTCTCTCTCTCTCTCTCTCTCTCTCTCTCTCTCTCTCTCTCTCTCTCTCTCTCTCTCTCTCTCTCTCTCTCTCTCGCACGCACGCACACGAACAGCGCATGCCGGTCGGCTGCGGCTGGTCGCAGATCGTTGTGTGCAATGCGTCGACCGCAACTCACCTCTGAGCACGTTTGGCCGTGGAAGAGCAATCCGACTGTTGTCAAAATTATACTCGCTGCGCACCGTTCGTTTCGGCAGACGCAGCGGGCGGCCGCTTGTTTGGTGGGAGGCAGTGCCTCCATTTGGGTAACGCTGTGCGGGTATGTCATCGCCACTGCCAGTCGGGGGAACAATCTGACTGACACCGAACGCTCTGAACTTCGGTTCCCGGGTGGAGCTGAAAGGCGGGAGTATCGATACCCGCACTAAACCCGCACACATGCCCGCACTGCCCAGACGCGCTGCCGCCTGTGCGCAGCTGACCTGACCCGGTGTAAGCGTGCAGGATTACCCCATTACCCCCGGTACACGTTCCCTAGGGACCCTTGACCCCCGGTAAACTATCCCTAGGAACCCTTGACCCCCGGTAAACTATCCCTAGGGATGGCTTACCCCCCCGTGAGGGGCGGTAAATCATCCCTAGGGATCCTTTACCCCCCTCGAGGGCTTCAAATTTGGGGGGTACTAAATCCCTAGGGATACATTACCCCCGGTAAACCATCCCTAGGGATGGCTTACCCCCCTTGAGGGGGGTCAAGGATCCCTAGGGATGGATTACCGGGGGTAATGTATCCCTAGGGATTTAGTACCGGGGGTAAGGGGGTACTCCTGCACGCTGACACCGGCACGACGACGACTCTCGCTGCGGGCAGTCCGTTCGGTGCGGGTCGGGTTTGGGTCGGGTTGGCGCTCTGCGGGTCGGGTTCGGGTCGGGCTACGACAGCTAGCGTGCGGGTATGGATTCTGAGTTCAGCGTTACCCAAATGGAGGCTCTGGCGGGAGGAGTGGAATCATACGTTTTGATCGTTCGTGCGGCTGCTTTCGTCGTAGGCAAATGGCTAGGTCAGGTTTGGTTCCATAAAGGTATCACCTTGACGTTCTCTCCCGCTCATTCACTGGCAGGGAGGGTTGAATGCTGAAAGGGCGATGTCCGATGCAGCGTTCGGGGGACATAACAGGCCATGCAGCCGCCACATCGGGGGTGCTCCCCCCCCCAAACTCCGCTGTTCGGTACGTGACCGAAAATAATGAGCGACGCTGCCGACCTGGTCTGTAAAATCCGCGCAGCGTGACTTTTGGCCTCGTCCGCCGAGCGTGTGAGTGTCCATGCATGTGATAAACGTGCGGAAAGCTGCATGGGGATTCTGTCGTGAGGAATTTGTGTGTCGGGGACTTTAGAATATCCCCGCGATCTAGTCGCGTTATTTGTTGTGTCCTCCCAGAACCTCTGCGTGTGCTCCTCGATCTTCCCCGGAACCAGCAAGGACGCGCGGTCAACCACATTCACTCTCGGAGCCCCAGCAGCCCCATCTCCTAGCAGGTGAGCGCGGGCGCCAGAAAGGGCATCGCAGATCACAGGCTGGATGCGAAGGCATATATATCGCTTGGCGTAATTTGAATTTCGCGCGCCGCGCTCAAGTAGCTATCCTCGCGAAGGCGGAGTGGGATAGGGCATGTGACCACTGTTGAAAAAAATTAAAGCAGGCATTTGGTTTTTCCTTCACGTTTTCTGAGAGTGACTCGTGCAAGCAGTTGGGCGCTCCGTGCAGGGTTATGAGTCCCGCGACAACGGCAGCAAAATGGCCGGGCCGGTGCTGCTGCTGCTGTTCTCGTGTTGTAGTACTGTTGGCAGTCATGGAGAGCGGCTGGCTGGACCCGCTGGGCTCGCTTGCGTTGTGTCCGACAACTTCCTGCATCTTGCGCCCCTCATGAAAGATGCATCGCAAGGCGCGAAGGGAAAGAACTACGGCAGCCCCCTTTTTGTGTGGCAAACCGCCCTCGCCATGTGTGGCGCAGTCTCTGGCTCTCTGCGGAGTGATGCGCGTCCTACTTTTAGTTCTGCACAGCCGATAGCCCCTGCGGACGGACCCGGGCACAGCCGGGCACAGCCAGCCGGCCCCTGGTCTCAATTCGGTCTCAATCTTGACACGGCGGGGAGATCGCTGCCCGTGATCGGAGCCCTTTTGCCACCGCGAAGAGTGTGCGGCGCTGTCACACACGCACAACACACGCACACACACACACACACACGCGCGCGCATACTGGCAAAATTTGCATCTGCGGCTGGACGCTAAGCGCCGGGCATTACATTCAAATATGCAGACCGTCCGAATGATAAACAAGGCGACCGTTAGCACGCGGATGGCCTGGCCGGCTCCCTGCAGAATCCTCTCCGCGCTGCCTCGGAGGCAGCCCAGCCCGACCGCGGCGTCACCTCTCGCATTTTCGAGTCGTCCGCGGCTGGACGCCCAACCCGGACGCAGCCCCGACGCTCAAATGAAGAGATATATCACGCTGGCCCAGAGAGCCAAGTAGTACACACACGCTGCCTAGTTCACGGGGACGTTTGCGGTATTCTTGTGTCCGGTACCATCGGCATCGCCGCGGACCCCCCGTCAAGTCCGACGGTCGGGAGTGATAAAACATCATCCAATGCCACCCCAAGCCACAGCGCAGAACGACACAGAAAGAGCAGAAAAAGAGACGCCAGAGTCCATCGCGGCGTACATGTGGATGAGTGCCATGATCATGATTTGCCATGGTCCGCCTTCCTTTCATGTCCGTCCGTTTCCATTAACGCCATGGCGGATTGGCGGCGCCGGCGGTACCGGCGGAGCGCACCGCAGCCGTGCCGCGGCCATGACACTTTTTGTCAGACCGTTCCGCGGCGTCTTTGCTGGTTGTTGCTACATTTGTGCTAACTTCGTTTGACGCGCTGGAATATGGGGAGAACGATGCGGAGGGGGAAGGGGGAAAGGGGGAGGCACAGCCCAAGATTTTTTTCCGACGGTTATTGCCATCGATGTAAACACTTGCCTGCCCCTGACCGTGTATGGAGGGCTGCAAAGTACGTGTATGACAGCGCCATGTCAGACCATCACTGTCATTCCCTGGCGGCCGCCCTGTTTATCTCGGCTGGAAATGGAGTCTTCATATGGCTTTCCCGCGTGTAATATACCACGCGAACGCAATCAGTCACCTTCATGTACAATAAATGGTCGCAAAAATGAGTTTGAGAAACTTGTGCCGCGCGCGCGCTTTGGGTCCAGCCGTGAAGGCCAGAGCGAGACGGCAAGCACCAGCAGTCGCACCACGCCGTCGCCAATAAAAAGAAGAAACCGCCCCAAAAAAATTGCGTTTTGCCAACCGTCGCAGCTCACATGGCAAGTTTTTCATAAAAATATTATCACAAAACGCACGCGGCTGGCCATGTGTATTCATCCCATTCAAATGTTTCCCGCCGGATGCTGGCTGCCCCCGTCTGTCCCCCAGCTGCCCCCCGGCTGCTGCGCCCCAACACATAGGACGCCCCTGTTGTTCCGCCGGGGCTGGCGTATAAATGCACGCGGAATCACGTGACATCTGGCGGCGCTCGACTTCCGTTTTCAGTTTCTCGGCGCCGGTACCGCCGCTGCTGACGTGCGTGCGAGTGTCCTTCACGTTCGACATCTCGGCGCACGCACGCAGGCCTGCCAATCACCTTTATCTGGCGCCGATTAAGCCCGCGGAGTGTGAAGGCTGGCCGCATTGTCCAGTCCGCGCTACCGGGAAGCGCGAGAGCCGCGCGCCGAGCGCCACACTTCCATAGGCCGACACTAGGCGCGCCAACGGCCTGAGTCAGTGTGCCGGCAGCGCGTAGGCAAGCAGCGTCCGCGTTCCGGCGCATCGGCTCCGCGACGACTAACGTCCAATTATAAAACAAAAAAATGCTAACCTTACCAGTTACATGCTAGCCTTACATGCTACCAGCTAACCTAACCTCTGCATGCTAACCTAACATGCTAACAGCCAACCTAACCTCTGCATGCTAACCTAACATGCTACCAGCCAACCTAACCTGCTGCATGCTAACCTAACATGCCACCAGCCAACCTAACCTGCTGCATGCTAAACCTAACATGATTCCAGACAACCTAACCGGCATGGAGGATTGGGTGCGAGAGAGAGCGAGAGGAGAGCGAGAGAGAGAGAGAGAGAGAGAGAGAGAGAGAGAGAGAGAGAGAGAGAGAGAGAGAGAGAGAGAGAGAGAGAGGGGGGGGGGGGAGAGAGAGAGGCGGGGACGGGGAAAAAAGCGCTACCGAAACGGAGGCAAAAGGCGGCTGATGGTCTCGATTCTCTGAGGCGGGCCGGGCCGGGGGCCGGGCCGGCGGCGGCGCGGGATACGGCATGTTGTTGTGGTCCCCTGCGATCGCCATGTCCAATCCCACACCGGGCCGTGACGGTGTGAAGGACCTCGCGGACCCGCCTGGAGGGGAAACAGACCACGACCAGGGGGCTCTACACCCTACACCTACACCTTACACCTACACCCTCATCACCACACCGGCCGGGCGAGCCCAGCCCGGCGCAGCCCGGCGCAGCCGTGATGTGATGGACGCCTGATGCCTCGGCGCGGCCCGTGGTAATCGCGCCCGCTTGTCGATTCATACATATAAAGTGCATATCGGATATAATTAGTCCGGTGCATGATGGGACGGGATGCCCCGCCTAGGGACACACGAAATGAGGGCGGCTCGCCGAAAATTCGGCCATCGATCGCTCTTGTGCGCGCGGAATATTCATGTTTTAAGTTGACTTACTGAGCCGGCGGCGGCGGGACGGTGTATAGCGGGGCCGATGTCACGCCAAGGCGAAAATAATACCGCGACGGTCTGCTGGGGAGCTGAAAGCTGGACGTGACGACGAATGATATTCGCGCGCGTTGCCCTGGCGGCCCCGCCGGCCGCGCCGGCCCTGCCCCTCCAGCGGCCCGCTCTGACGTCTCTGCGGCGTGCGGCACGGCACCCGGGCCGGGCGCCACAGCAGGACCGCACCGCCGAGATTCGGGGAGAAATGGATGGAGGTGATGGGGAATCCGACAGAGAGGACGGGGGCGGGGCGGGGCGGGGCGCAGCCGCAGGATGTGGCCGGCATAATGACACGTTTCGGCCCCGCTCCTGCGGCCGGATTCGGTATTGCTCATCCCGGCGCCGCTGGTGGAGCTCGGAGGGAGTGTATATACGCGCAGCTCTATCATAACAGCGTAATGACAAAACGCAGCGGAGGTGAGCGGGGGGTTGTTCTGTATGCGGCGGCGAGGGAGGAGGACAATCCACCGCGGGAGATAACCGAACACCCGCCGCCTCGCGGCCGCAGAGCCTGCCTAGCCCGAGAGGGCTGCTTGTAACATGTATATGTACTACCAGTTTTGCTGGTAAAACTCGTCCACAAGGGAGGACATGGTGTGGGGCATTGCCTTTCCTTTTTCACATCACGGGGCAACAAGAAGTGTGGTAGCAATTAATGGGTTGTATCGGCGGGGTGGTCCGCCCGCAGGTAACTTGTGTAGGTAGTCCCCCCTCCGCTTCTCCCGGGCCCGATTAGCTCGACTGCCTTCACTTTGGGTCGGCCTGCGCTGCCTGCGCGCCTCCAGCCAGAAAAGGGGGACGACATCAGGCTAATGACGAATTATTACGAGCCTCTGATAAACGCTGGGGTTACACTCCCCGAAGTTTGTATTGAACAGGTGAAATTCACCCGGGGAAGTTTATCTCCTGTTCTACAGGAAAATTTCCGCGAAGAGCAGTGTCGTGCCGAGTGGACATACTACGGGGCCTGGAGCGGGGAGCTGGCATTAGCACCGCAATTCGTTTGATGAGAAATGACCAAAAGCAGCAGCAGATTCATCCGAGCTATGCCATGACACATTCCAGCAGGGAACAGTTACATACTGCCGCGGTCCAAGTGACATCACTGTGTCTCATGTGGTTATTACCAGAGGTCGCATTATAGTATTTTCACGACAGAGAGCACCTTCCACTTACGTAGATTTGTTGGCTTCCGAGCCTGCATTTGCCAAGCTGGGAGGTTCATGACGTTCCCCTCCTGCTCCTCAGCGGCACGGCACCCCGACACCAAAATCACCGCACCTCCCCTCCCCCAACCAATCCATCCTTTCATCCTAACGGCTCTGGGCTGCATCAGAAAATCCACCTCTGTCCCCGTCTCCCCCGAGCTGTGTGCACGCGCGCGTGTGAGAGAGAGAGAGAGAGGCATATCACACGCAGACCACAGGACTAAGACAAAGGCTACTGCGGCGGCGGCGGGCTCGGCTCGCTCGGCGGTGACATTTAGAAACGCCCCCCCTCGACGTCGGTTAATAGTTGTTGTCTTTGTAGCGCGAAAAGCCAAAGGGTGGGTAGGGAGGGGCGTAACCATGTCAGTCACGTCACGTGGCTATGGCTTTGCGCGCCCGCCGACACGCGTCGCGTCGTCTGCTACCACGGGGGAATAAAGGGATTCAGGACTCTGTAAAAGGAAATATAGCAAAATAGAAAAAAACGTTCTCCCAAAGTTCATACAAGTTAGATAAATGGTCGCAGAAATTGAACTAAAACCGGTGAAGCCAATTTGAAATTATTCTAGTAAAAGATTCAACCGAAATTCGCCACTATAAGTTCACCGCATATTTTCGCTGTTGAAATTCCGAAATAGAGCACTACGGAGAAGCCCGAAACGAAAGTAAGAAGTCGTAACGAGGAGGCAGAACGCAGAAGTATGAAAAATAGCGTTTCAAAACACTGCTCCTCCTCGAGAAAAACTCGATTTCTCACACCTGTCCAGCGTTCTTCTTCTCACAGGGCTGCTCCGGATTGTGCTCTATTCACCCTCATCTTCACCTCTGCGTATAGTGTGACTCCTCTTTCTCACTTGTTGTTGCAACTTAAACATTTCGAGGTGACTCACTGACGGGAAGCCGTACGTGTCGTACTCGCGTGCGTCGTAAAGGGCGCGTCGCCGTCGCGGAGGTGAGCGGGGAGGACTCCGGGGGACCCGCGGGGGGAGGGGGCCGGAGACGCGCCGCGAAACCCAAATGAGCCGCCGCCGTGTTCCCGCCGGGCTGCAGGCGCTGGCCCGGCCCCGATGGGCCGACGGCGACGGCGACGCGTCGCGGCAAACGGCATACATGAAAGCGTGGAGCAGCGGACGGCTCTAGAAGGGCCGGGAGGCGCGGGCGTGCCGTGGCCGAGCATAATGCCTGTGCCCAATACCGCACCGTGCCGCGCCGTGCCGTGCCGTGCCGTGCCGTGCCGTGCCGTGCCGTGCCGCGCAGCCAGAACACGCTCGGGCATTCCCCGAACGCGCTGCTCTGTTGTTTGCCAGACTTGAGCCAAACGAGGGGAGAGTCTACGCCGCGCCACGCCGCGCGCAAGTCAAACACCAACTGTCGCTCCTCCTGCGAACAACCCCCGCGTCCCCGCCGTGCAGTTAAAGGAGGCAGCCACCTCTTCGGGTGCCTCGAACGCGTCGCCATACGACCCGAGGCGGACACGCTCTCTCTCTCTCTCTCTCTCTCTCTCTCTCTCTCTCTCTCTCTCTCTCTCTCTCTCTCTCTCTCTCTCTCTCTCTCTCTCTCGTTTTCTCTCGCTTGCTCACCCTCTCAGACACACACAGAGCGTTGGACGCGTCGAGAATTTCTCGTCTGCTGCTGTGGGTCAACCACAGCAATCGTGCGGGATGCCCACCTCGTTGGGCGTTTTGTGACTCATCGTCGGTCATCCTAGAGGCCCGTCATGCCGCGGCACGCTCGCCCGCACACACACACAGGCACACACACGCAGCTCGCGTCTGTGTGTGTGTGTCGGCCGTGCCTGGCCTCCTAACCTCTCCGCGCGCGTACACCGGACATTCTCTGCATAACATCTCCTGAATAAAGCGGCGGCTCGCCACGCCGCGCCTGACCGCACGCTCACCCGACCCGCGGGCGCGGCGCGGCGCTGCAGAAAAGACGGCAAAATGGCCCGGAAAACGCGAAATAACAGGGGGAGGTGAGGCGGCTACTGTCATAGGCAAAGAGCAGGCGAGCATTCCTCGTGGCGTCCGGCTGTGTGCGAGCGCTCTGTGCGCCATGAAAAGTTTACTGTGAAATGTGCACGCTCTTTGCTTTGATTTTGTCCGACGCGCGAGAGAGTATGCAGCTATTGCAATAACCTTCCGCGTCCTCCCTGGCTCCGCCTGGCTCTGCCTGGCCGCGAGTTGTGGCGGCGGCAGCAGCGAAAGCGCTAACGGAATGCTGCAGACGCAACACACGCATACGTGCTGCCGATAAATTAGTTCCTGCATGAGACGTGTTATTGTCAATAAGTGCAACATGAGCCGCGGCCGCCGCGCTCCCTCCCTCCGGCCGACCACCGGGACGCAGGAGAAACAACCAGGCAGCGGCTGGCAGCGGCGTGCGCTTTACCGGAATGCAGTGCGGCGCAGCAGCACGCCTAGGAACCGTTTTGGATCGAGAAATCAAGGCTGAAATTGTGTTTTACATAGTAATAAGTTTTAATTAAATAAGTCCCCAGAAGCCCCCTAAAAGCGGAAGCAAGCAATCGCAACGAAGAAGAATAACGGAGGAAAGGTATGAGAAATCGCGTGTTCAGAACCCCAGTTAGGAAATCTCTCATATATTTTATCCAGCGTTCCTCTGCTTTGTAAAGTAATCTATTATCGGCGAGTCCACCTTCCCTTCAGGAGCCTCGTCGTTGCGAAACTTCATTCTCTCAATAGCTAGGGTATTCCGGAGTAGAGCTTGACCGGAAACGAGAAGACGACAAGAATCACAAAAGCGGAAACGGAAGTCTACGGTATGAAACGTTACGCAGCACGTGCCGCGCCATCAGTCACGAGCCGACTCAAAAATTTGTAGACTTCGCTCTCGCTGACGACATGTCACGACCATTTGGTAGGGTCAGACAGCGCCGGAACTACTCCTCGCGGCCTGAGGATGCACGTCCCCGGGCCGCGCGGTTGAAGTCTGCGCGGTTGAAGCGGTTGAATGGTCGTGACATATCGTCAGCGAGAGCTAAGCCTTCACATTATTGAGTCGGCTCGTGGCTGATGGCGCGGCACGTGCTGCGTAACTATTCATACCATAGACTTCCGTATCCGCTTTTGTGATTCTTGTCGTCTTCTCGTTTCCGGTCAAGCTCTACTCTGGAATTCCCTATTTTGACCTCATTCAAACGGGAGAAGCAAGGCAGCAACAAGCGGCAGCGGCAGCAAGCAACAGAAGGGAGGTGGTGGCAACACACCGAAGGTGTTGACGGGCGCGGCGTGGGTGCTTTGCGCCGAGTTGCGTGTCTGGAGCTGCTGATGAAGAAGCGTCGGGTCCATAATAATCGTCCCATAGAACGCCATGCCGCTGCCGTGCAGTGTGTGTGCATGCTTGTGTGCGTGCGTGTGTGCGTGGGCGCTCTCACGCCAGTCGCCGCCGTGACAGCTCGTACGCAACACCGCGCCTCGCCTCTGAATGGTCGGCGTTAGAACGACGACGCGCAAAAATGCGGACACACGTCTCGAAACTGTGTCGCCGCGTGCAACTAACTGCAGGCAGGAGGCGCACTCTCGCGGTGTACGATGCAAGTCTCGCGACTCGGCGTGTGACATTTAGGGGACGCGGCGAGGTGATGTGTTAATACACCAGTAAAAGTCACACTGTTAAAAAAGAATTGTCGTCAATTCACGACACCAGAGTCGCTAAGTTTGATAGCGAGCGGCAGTCGTTTCTGTACGATCACCGCCGTTTTTCTACGACAAATTTCGTTTATTTACGACAAAAGTCGTTTCACTACGACTTCAATTTCGTAATGTCACGACATTACTTGTTTGCCAACGACTATTTCGTTTTGAAACAATGAAAATCCGTTTTGAACAAAAACGACCATATTCGTTAAAGAACGGAAAGTTCATCAAGCAAAATTTCGTATCCCAACAACTTTTTTTTAACAGTGCACGCATCAAGCGGAGATGCCTGTTCTCTGTGCGGTGAAATAACTCTTCCAGCACGGCACACTATGACACTTCCGTTCGGGAGGTTCTGAGGTTGGGTCAGGCGCCTGGTGGCGGTGCCGGGCCGGTGCTGCCGGCTGCCGGCGAGGGGACGCACTCCGTCGGATTCACTTAGGAAGTGGCGTTTACCGAGGTGGGGCTGACGGCGGCGTCGGTGGCTGTCGGGTGGCCGGGACGACGATGACGACGGGGTGCGGGTGTACGGCCCCCGTCACGGCCCCCGCCGGCCCCGCCCTGCGCCGCGGTGGGCCATTGTTCTGTCGTTTGTGTGGTCTCCGCAGCGGACAGAGTTCGTGTTCACACGAAAAAACCGGGGGAGCATCCTGCTCAATTAGACCCTCGCGGCGCGGCGGTTGCCCATGGCGGCCCATGGCTGCCTGGGCTTCTTCCAGCCCGTCTTATCCGACGACACGACGCCCGCCCGCCCGCCGGCCCATAGCGGGCAGAGGCAGCAGGATTCGTATCTGCGGCGCGTGCATAGCGGCCGCACTGAGCCAACAAAAACCCGCAGCGACGGGGAGGTGCGAAGGCGCTGCCCTCTCTGCACACACGAAAAAAGTCTACGGACTATTCTGCACATCCATACGCTTAAGGACAAAATTGTGACTCCAGCTATGGACAAAAATCTGATTCATTCACAGATGGCAACACCATTGTACGTCTGGCAGTCACCAATATTGCCACTCGCCTATGGACGAGCAGAATCGACCATAACCCATGGACAAAAATGTCCCATAGACTTTTTCCGTGAGAGTCGGCATTTAGAGAGTCGGCGGGGAGATTTGAGGGGCGGCGGCGGTTATAATGAAGGCGGCCGAAAAATGCGCGCGCGAGCAGCAAAGCGCGGCGTGCCGATGTGCTGCCGCCGCGCCGCACTCGATAATTAATTGTGACACGCATCGCGGGCGCATCGGCGGATGCTCGGCTCGGCTCGGCCGGGCGGCCATCAAGATCGTGTACGCCTCATCATAGCCGGGCTCTAACTAAGAATGACGCCGAGTGGGGGGCAGATGGTGCACGTCAGACGGACGCGCGGGTCATGACAGTAAAGTGACAGTCCGAAGCAGGCGGATGGGGTCATTCATGGCGGGGCTGCTGGGGCGGCGCGGGCGGCGCGGTGGCATGGGACCGCACGGAGCCACATGTCGCTTTGGAGTAGCTCCGGCCCCCGGCCTCAACCGCCACCTCGGCTTCAAGTCGTCAGCGCTCCTGTCGGGGAAGTAGGACGTCACAAAAAGTGTTTAATTGTCCGGCGGTGATAATTTCCTGTTTTCCCTCGCTTCACTTCGCCGTAGCGCCTGGGAAGAGAACGACTCACACTATTAGCGGCCGTTATCTCGTCGTTGTTTTGTCTTTGTCAACTCGGAAAGCGCATGAGGGGGGAAAAAGTGCGCCGCGTCTACCCGGTCTTTATTACGTTTCAAAAATGTTCTTATTCCCTGCGCACCAAATTAGGTTCGGTTTTACTGAGGATGCGCCGCCGCCGCGATGTTGGCAGCTTTCCGTCCCTGCGTGCTCCAACCCGGAAAAGAGAAATATAGTGTGATGGGGAGGTTGTGAGAAAATCCGAGGTGCGTGCATTCCAAACAGTCTCGTTTATTCTTGATTAATACATTATTTAAACAAATAATGACTATGTAATCAACTTCGATTCTGTAATCGCCCATGTTAACGCGTGAGGCAAAAATTCATACATACTGGCTCGCAGGCCGACTGCCAAGTTTGCTCGTTACCTCGTCATATATGTGCTCACACACACATATCCTCACACGCATATTCACCTTGTTGCCAACACACACACACACACACACATACACTCAGTCTGCTGTGTCAGTTGTTAGGTGCTGTTAGCTTCACCACTTCTGCTGTGCCTCCAGTCATCAGTCCGAGACTTTCATATCTCCGGTGGTGGTGGTGGTGGTGGTGGTGCGGGGGGAGGGTGAGAAGAGAGATAGATGAGAGGGAGCGAGAGAGGAGGCGGTGAAGGTAAGCGAGCAGGGTAGCGAGGAGGGTGGAGGTGGTGAAGGTGAGGGCAGAGCAGCGAGGCGGGAAGAGGCGGTCAAGCTTCGCCAAAGCGACGGCAGTCGTTTGATTGCAACTGATTTATGCTCTGCAGCAAACGCGTGATGAGATCGGGGTATGGGAGCCCGAGGAGCTTAGCTGAGCCGAGCCGAGCTGAAGTGGACGACGTGCGTGGTGCGGTGCGGTGCGGTGCGGTGCGGTGCGGGTACATAGGAAGACTGTACTCGAAGTTCGGGTCGGCGGGTGTCGGCGCGCGCTGAAACGCTGTTCGTGGACGGGTGATACGAGTGTTAGGACGGGTGCTTTTTGTTCCCAGCGGTGTGCACTGGCTGGGCCTATGGCTGGGCCCCAGCCGGGGGCGACACTTTGTGTCCCCGTCCACGCATACGGGCCGGGCTGGCAGCGGCCGCTGACCACTGGGCAGATAGCCACGCGGGGCTGCGCGGTGGATACGCTCAGCGCCCGGAGCCGGCCGGGGCCGGGCCGAAGCCGGGGGCCGGAGGACCCGACTTGACTTGGCAGCGGGAATGGGTCCATAAATCTAAAATTACGCAAAAGGACGCACGACGCGGTCATACGGGAGCGTGCGCGCGGCCATGCCGGGGGCGACAGCGGCGCGGTGCGGGGCTGGGCTGCATCTGCCGTAACGCACACACAATCAGCCGTAAAGACTGGTAAAGACGCAAGCCCCGCGTCCGAACCCTGCTGCAATAACCGTGCGGTTGTTTTCGAACAAACCTTTTGGCCCCGAGTAAATACGTTGCTATCGTGCTTTGACTCCCGCCCCCTGCCCCTGGGGGCGGTGCAGGCGCTGCCGGTGTAGCGGTGCGCTATGGAGGGTGGCGTGCGGGGACGGTCTTATTAATTGAGACATTAGCGCCGGGCTGGGCCGGGCCGGGCCGGACCGGCCGCCTGGTGCCGTGCCGCCGCGCCGCGGTCGTTTGGTTTGCCGGCCGGGCGGTGCCGGGCGGTGCCGGACGTCCTGACCACAGCCACGTACTCTGGTCGCGAATCGCACGCAGTTGCCCGGCTCGACTCGGCCGCCGTCGTGCTGGCAGCCTGTCGACCTGCGCTGCCTGGTGCCTGCCCCACACGCCCCCGGCTCCCCGCCCCCGGCCGCCCCCGGTCGACAGTTTGGCCGGCAATCAGCATGTACTTTGGGCGCCACCACCCCCGGTCCCCCAGGGTCCCCTCGAGTGGGGGTGGGGGTGCGCGCGGGGGTGTGAACGGTGCACTATCGGTCAGGTGCGGCCACACCACCACCACCACCACCACCCCCGCCAGGAAGCGGCAAGATAACATCAAAATGTGGGGGGCGCGCGGGGCGACAGCAGAAGTGAAAATGTGGCCGAGTATGAGCATTGCCCTGCGCGGAGGGTACCCTCCCAGACACGCCTTCCCCCGTGAAGTTGGCAGGTGTGCAGGGCCGGCGGGGGGCGGCGGGGGGCGGCGGGGGCAGAGCGAACGCCGGCCGATGAGGACCGCCGCGCCGCGCTGCCTCGTAACCGCAGCTACGGCCATTGCCGACTTCTAATTGGCAGATAAAATAAGCAGAAATCGTCGGCTTGTAATGAAGACGAACGACGACCCCGCCTCGCCTTACAGCAGAGCAGAGCAGAGCGGAGCGGAGCAGTGAGACCCCCGATGCCGCCGCTCCAATTCGATGCCCGGAAAAGATTTATAAGATTTATCGCGTCCTAACCGGCGCAATCAGCCAGGCGCTGCCAGCCAGGCACCCACCCACAGGCCACGGGCCACGGGGCACACGCGGGCCCCGCCCTCCGCCCTCCGCCCTCCGTCCTCCCCCCCCCCCGGCTCGCGGCGTGCCTGGACCTACCTGGGCCTCAAGTCGGCGGGCTGCCGGCGATCGCTGGAGGCGCGATGAAACTATACCGCGATCGCTAATTGTGTGCTCATATGCTTTTTAGCCACCTTCCAAATGTCTCATGTTCATGTTGCCAAGTTCACACGTATAATTTTGTATTTTTGAATTATTTTTTTTCCCCAAATTATTCTTTTGCCACTCTCTTGAGGGTCACACCCTCCTTGTCCCCACCGCGAGTGGAGTCCGAACCCCCATGGCTCCTGCTTTTATGTCTCCATCAAGCGATGTGTATCGCATTCATCGCACACGGCTATTTGTCCCCGGCCCGCCGGCCGGCCCCTGCCCTGCCCCGCCCCGACTGCCCCGCCCCCGAAATGCCACCAAGAACTCGCGCACCAGTCCTCAACCCCTTCCCCACATCCGCACCTCGCACCGCCTCGCACACGCACCCTCCACCCCAGGAAGTTAAGTGCACATTGCACGGCCAGTAATTGCTCATGCGCGGCCATGGCGCCCATTACTAGACTGTACAGATGCCTCTCTGTGGGCGGCGGCGCCTCTGCGGGGGCCGGGGGCCGGGGGCCGGGGGCCGGGGGCCGGGGGCCGGGGGCCGGGGGCCGGGCGACACGCATGCGTAGCAACGCAACGCCAGCGGCGGCCTGACAAACTGAACTCTCTATTGGATAATAAGAAATGCTGGACGCGGTCAAGCGGCGCTCTCCATCCGTTTTTCTTGGGATTTCTCATCCCGCGCGGCGCGGAAATAGTCGCCGCACAGACGCTCATGAGGCGCGGAGCAGGAAACATCTGGTTCAGGCCTCGTTTAAACATCCTGCTGCTGCTGGCGACCTATGGGGAAGCAGCCTCCCTATAGGTTTATGTGCCACAGCGTGTGTGCGTGTGTGTGTGTGTGTGTGTGTGTGTGTGTGTGTGTGTAGGGTAAACAGGGTCAAATACAGAAAATAATTAAAGCCCCGCCGGGACTATGTATACCTACGGAATTCTGATTGTCCCGGGCTCAGGATAATGATGGAAGCAAGAGAGAGAGAGAGAGAGAGAGAGAGAGAGAGAGAGAGAGAGAGAGAGAGAGCACGATTGATTTATGGGTTTACTTAGCGAGTGAGTGGCGTGGCGTGGTCCAATAGGGAGTCTGCCGTGTCTGCACCGCGGACCGTGAGACCACGTGCCCAGACGGAGCCGGTCCGGTCCGGGCGGCTGGCGCGGCTGCGTCCGGACAGCGCGCCCTGCCTTTCTCCTCTCGCTCCGGCCGTGGCCGTGCGGAGAGCGGACGGGGAGACTGCCGCGTTTCGGACGCACCGCTTTATGTCGAGGAGTGATCCGCGACCGCCACCGCCGCCCGCCTTCTTGGAAGTCTCCGATTTTTGTGCGCGCACCATTTAAAATTTCGTAACGTTCTGCCCCAAGCACAAACTATAACACCAGTTTTTACCCCCGTGGGGGCCTCGCAGTGGCCCCGCAGGCCCCGCAGGCCCGCAGGCCCTCCGTGTTTCATTCATATTCATTGCGTCATTGGGAATGCCGAGCTCCCTTCTGGGCCGATTGGCCGGACGCGATGCATTCTTACATGGGCTACGAAATGGTGTCCATCAAAGTTCTACCAATACTTGTTTCCTTTTTTTTCCCCCGTGGTTATGGAAACGGAGCTCTTCGCGAACGGTCTCTGGTCGGTCGGACCCGATCGGCACTGATGAACCGAGTAATGAACACACCCGCAAGCCCGGCCGCGGCTGTTCAACGACGCGAGACGAGCGGGAAATTCAAATTCCTCAACGAGTAGGCTGGCGCACGCCCGCCGACATGGCACTTGGCTGCGACTGCGAAACTTATCACAAGGTTGATGCTCTTTTGCTGAATTGAGATGAAATGAATAATTGATTCCCCCGCTCCCGGTAGGAAATGCGAACTGCGCATTTTAGAAGAAAAGCAGCTTGGGATAAAGCTGATGGTGGTGAGTACGAGAATAAATTATGTCCTGAGGAGACTCCCTGGGCCGTGTGGACGTCCACCTCGTCACCGGCAGCGCACGCTGAGCCGGACAGCGCTTTGATGACATGTCGATGGACAGGTGACCGGCGTGACCAGCGGCGGCGGTGGCTGCGTCTCACACCGCTTGTCCAGGACGCCCCCAGCAGCAGCAGCAGCAGCAGCAAGCCATCCAGGCCGTGATTACAGTGATTACCAGACCGAAATGTGCACGCCTGTGCAGCCGGCCCAATACGTATTCATGAGTTAGCATATGATAACTGCATTCTGTTATGTCGTGTGGGCCCTTGTCAGCCTTCCTGCTCGTCTCCAGGTCGGGCGGGGGCCTCATCGCCTTCTTCTACATGCCAATCCGAGCCCCCCCCCCCCCCCCCCCTCTGCATGCACCTGATCGACAGACAGGCATCTCTCTCTCTCTCTCTCTCTCTCTCTCTCTCTCTCTCTCTCTCTCTCTCTCTCTCTCTCTCTCTCTCTCTCTCTCTCTCTCTCTCTCTCTCTCTCTCTCTCTCTCTCTCTCTCTCTCTCTCTCTCTCTCTCTCTCTCTCTCTCTCTCTCTCTCTCTCGACAAAATATTTAAGTAATTATTACAGTCCGATGAGAAAATTGTCCTCACGCTTTCGTCATGGATTTTCTGCTGGATTTTATTTAGAAACTGATTTTCTTCGGCGTGTGAATGCTTTCTTTCTGTTTTTTGTGGATGGTCCCTCTGGCGTGAACGTGATTACTATAGTGCTTCTTCCTTTAAGAGCAAACGCCGTGCGCAAATTATTTATGGCGCTGACCTTTTGGCTGAATAGACGAACGGGCCTTAGCAGCTGCTGCGGCAGTGGTAGCCTGGTGGAGCCTGGCGGAGCCTGCAGCTACCGGGCCCATCGATGTATGCTTGTGCTTCCGGACAGAAACAGAGAGAGAGAGAGAAGGAGGGGTGGGGGAAGCAGACACCAGACAGGCTGTCATGTGTGGGGGCTCGGCACGGCCCGGCACGGCCCGGCACGGCCCGGCACGGCCCCAGGCAGACGGGGTCAGTGGTTCGCGGCCCCACGCTGCAGCGGACGGAATGGCAGTGCACACACATTTGCAGGCAAACAAGCATAGCGACGGGCCGCAGTGTCCCCGCGCTGCAGCGCCGCTCGGACGTGCAATCTGCTGCCATTGACGCATTATTTCTCTACTGCCAGTTTTTTTTCCCCCGTGTCGCTTGGAGGATTTTCATTTTAATTTGCAGAGGCAAATGGGAATCTCGGGGCCGTTCCATTCCGTTTTCGCGGACGCTATCATTGTAGGCCATCTCATATGCCAGCTGACCTGTCAGCGGCACCGATTGGCTCCAGCAGCTCCAGCATCTCCGGTGCACAACAGCTGCTGCGGCTGCCGCCGCCTAGATCCATATCACCCAGGCCGGTGCGGCCTTCCGTCCGCCAGATCCGGCCATGCCTCCTCTGGTCCGCTGTCCGTGTGCAGTACTGTACGTATCGGAGGGGCGGGGAGGGCGGCCTCCGGACCTGTCGCCCCGAGCCACCTCGGCCAACTCCGTGACTCCGTGCCCGCCAACTGTCGGTGCCGGGCCTGAGCCTGGCCTGAGCCTGGCCGTCTGCTGGGCCTCCGGCCTCCGGCCTCCGGGCCTCCGGAGCCTCGGCGGGCCGCCCAAGCAGGGTCAGCTGTCCGTGGCGTACTGCTACTCCACGAGAGTTGGGTGCTATGAGATCCGACCAGGAAAAATATCGATACACATTTTGAAAATTCGGGCAAATATCAGCAGGATTCTTGTGAGAGTTTTGTTTAATGTTATTACTGACTACCTCCATCACCGCCCCAGGCCAGGCCAGAAACATTCCGCGGACATTATTGCGGTTCATCCGATCGGAAAGTGAATGTGCCTCCAGAAGCGGCGTTTGTCCTCGTAAAAGGCGATAGCACTCCACACGATGGTGCCACCGCCACCGGATGCAGTGCGGCCAACTTATATCCGGGCGCTCGTAAAACTCTTTTATTGTGCGCCGCTGCTGGAATTGATGCACCCCGCCCCTTCCTTATGGCGATGATACGGGAATAACGATTCGACATGTCGCGGTGCTGATGAAATAATTACACATACACACACAGTCACACACATGGTGCTCACACATGTCAAGTCAAACACTGCATCATCGTCGCTGTGGCTTTTGATGTCATGGGGCCAGCCGGCCGCCGCGCCCATCCCCGTCATTAAACAAGTCACACTCGTCTCGTGACGCGCATTACCGCATCGCGCAACCTCAATTAGCATGCGCTGCGACGGCTTAAGGTAATGGGGCCGTTCGCCTCTCGATGAGCACGGAGGTGGCCGAACTACCGTACGAGCACTTACTTCGTTGTGACCCCCCACATATACACACAAATGTGGAGAAAGTGGGGGAAATCGGTTCTAACTATGACGTCCAAAAATCATGAAGCTTTTGATTTTTCGCGACCAAAACTTTGTTGAAAATTGAAAGTTTTCGACTTTGATACCTTGGAAACGGCGCGACGTAGTTTACGGACGGACCCCTAACCTCGACGAGCGAGCCCCTCCTACCTTTCGATGATAAAATAGTGCATAAAATGCTGCCGCAAGCACCGGTGTGTGTGTGTGTGTGTGTGTGTGTGTGTGTGTGTGTGTGTGTGTGTGTGTGTGTGTGTGTGTGTGTGTGTGTGTGTGTGTGGACTAGAGCGTCGCGAGCGCGCTTTCTGATCGCCTGCCTGTTCCCGCCAGGTTGTCATTCGCAGCAACAGTCTCGCCAACACTGCTATTATTACCCGCCGAGTGCCGTTGTTAAATTGTGCAGAGGTCTTCGGCTGCCGATCGAAACGACACGGCTGGCGCAGCACCGCGCAGCACCGGCGCCCGACAAAGGCGCCATCGCCTCTCGCCTCCGCGGCCGCCGATAAATATAACGTATCGCGATGGCGAGGCAGCCCCGCCGCCGCCGGCCACCATGAAGCTCTCCGGAGGCCACCGCGAACCGTCGCCACCTTTGGGGTCATCCAGTTAGGAGTAGTACTCGGCCGCGATAATCTCACAAGGCGGTGGTGGCAAGGTAACCTAATTCGACCCTTTCTCAGCAGCAACACAGCACTCCACACACGGGCGCCTGTCGGGTAGGCAACAACGACTGATGCACGCACGCGTGTCGTGCGGGCTGGCCTACCCTGGCCCTCGCAGGCGCTCGGCGTTCGCGGACGTTCAGAAGTACCTGACACGGATAACAACCAGCTTTTTTACGATCGCAGAAAGACTCACTCCACGCAACGAAGGCGTCCCCGCGATGGGATTCTTTGGTGCCCTGTAATTTTATAATAAGCTAGAGAGCAGAGCTGCCGGCGGGAGTGAGGGGAGGGGGGGAGGGGGGGGGGGAGAGGCCGCAGGCCGCAAGCATCGGGGTGCGCACCGCACCGACACCGTACGCTCGTCGACGGCGCGCACCGTCGCTTTGAATGAATAATGCCGTCTATGTGGGGAGCCGAGATCGCGCCGCGGTTTGAAACCTCGTACGGCGACGCGCAGCGCTCCTGCTGCTGCCATCTCGTTGCCCCCCCCCCCCCTCCCCTGCTTAGGCTTTCCCTCCGGAGCCGCAGGGTAACACACACACACACTCACACGAGGTACTGATTTGTACGCGCCCCCCCCCCCCCCCCCCCCTCTTTCGCTAATACACTGCCTTTGGTGACGGATACGCCGGATCAGCGCCGCCTAACGTAAACAGCACGAGACTTAACTGCCGCGGCGCGGCCTCCGAGGGTGTGACGACGGGGTCCGTGTGCACGTGGGTGTGCACGTGGTGTGCACGGGAGTGTGCACGGGGTTGTACACGGGGTGTGCACGGGTGTGTGCACGAGGTGGACAACGGAGCACAGAGCGTACACACTGTGCACACGCCCTACGGACGGCGCGCTTGCAACGGGTGGTCGCTTACTTAGGATCGTCCTGGAATTGGTATTTTTTTACGACGCTGGGCTTTACAGCACTCGTTTACGGCCGCGCGGGGCGGATGAGGTCCGGGGAGGCGTGCCGAAGGCAGCCGGAGCCCGGAGCCCGGAGCCGGGGGAGGGGTGGCGCCTTCGCCGCGGCATCACTCTCTCACCTCCGACAGGACGAACTCGTCCAGATTTCCTGCCGCCCTCCAGGTCCTGCCGCCCCTTCTCCCCCCTCCACCCACCCCCATCCCTCTCCATCGTCGCGTCTCGCTCCTTCTGTACGACGAAATGACGCGGATGACATCTGTAAAATTTTACGCGCACTTTGGACTTGGTGGCGTGCGTGCGTGGAGCTCCGTGGCGTAGCGGCGAGCGATGCGCTCGCTTGTATCTCTCTCTCTCTCTCTCTCTCTCTCTCTCTCTCTCTCTCTCTCTCTCTCTCTCTCTCTCTCTCTCGCTCTTGGTGGTTCATGGTTTCCCTTTGCCACCTGATGTACGCCTCTCTCTCACCCCCTCGCCAACCCGCACCCTCCGAGTTGACGAGCCGTGCAGCGCAAGAGTTTCATTCCCACCCCCACCCATCCCTCTGCCGTGTCACTGCCCCCCCCCCACCCCCCGCCCTTTCGCACCCCACCCCTCGCCTCATATCTAGTAAGATTTACAGCTTACAAGTTCCGTGGAGTAGTAGCCTCCTCCCGCCCCCGCCTCTCTGCTCCCTCTTCCGCTAGTTCTCTCTCTCTCTGTCTCCCTTTCACCATTGCCGCCTTTTCCTTTCCCTTTTAGGGTATCCTTGTCAAGCGGCGTAGTGACACGTTCATGGGAGATAAACAACGGGGGGTGGTCGGGGTGGCGGCGGCGCCCGGCAGCCTCAGCCTGGGCTGTGCTGGGCTGGGCGCCCTCGCCTGCACCCGCAGCTGCCGCCGAGTTCGGCGATACATCGGCCGCCTCCACCTACTGCTTGACTTTGAGGAGGGCGCGCGGAGCGTACTGCCGGCGGCGTTGTGAGAGATAGAGAGAGAGAGAGAGAGAGAGAGAGAGAGAGAGAGAGAGAGAGAGAGAGAGAGAGAGAGGGGGGGGAGGATGAAAATTCTGGGAAAAGTCTGTGACGTTGAGTGTGAGGGATGACCGGCTGACAGACGCGCGGGCAGATGGGCGCAGGCGGCGGCCCGGAAGCTAGGCAAACCGGCGGCCAGGCGTGCGTTACGGGTCGGTATCCTCTGCTTCTCAGGCGCTCGCCCCGAGCAGGGCTTGGCTTCGTCTCCCCTGCAAACTGGGTATCTCTCCCAGCCGCGCCGAGACAATAGTGTTCTACCCAGTTCCTCCTCCTCTACGGCTTCTGGGGAGCCCTGAATGCTGGTTCTTGCTGTTGGCTTGTGCCCCGCGGGGGGAGCGTGGCTGCACGTGCCTGCACGTGGCGGCGCGTGGTGGCGCGTGGCGGCGCGTTGAACGCGAACTGTGCAGATGCATAGAGGGAGAGAGAGAGAGAGAGAGAGAGAGAGAGAGAGAGAGAGAGAGAGAGAGAGAGAGAGAGAGAGAGAGAGAGACGCTATCAACGTAAAGCGTTTCGAGGGTCTTGACGATCCATTGTTGCATCGCAGCGCCAGTCTTTCTCGCACTTCGCACTCTCTTTATTTTCTGTCTCTCTTACACACACTTTTTGACATTATAATGTGACCAACACATCATATGCGCTGCGACTCCTATTGCTCCGACGGACGGCTGCGTCCCCGCCGATAGTGCCCCATCTGTCTGTCTCACTCTAACTCAGGGGGAGGGGGGGGCGGCAATGCTGGTGACAGGTGCGGCGTTGTGACTAGCCTCCTGCCGGACCGGGCCGGGCCCTCCCGAGTGCATGCTAAATAGCAGCGTCCCTGCTGGACCAGTGGGGACCAGCGGGGAGGCAGGCAGGCAGGCAGGCAGGCAGGCAGGCAGGCAGGCAGGCAGGCAGTGCTGCATGAGTGACGCCACTCGCTCTGCATAAGCCGCGCGGGTTTGTCTTCATGCGGCGCCGCGGCATTTAATTAAGGCGCTCTGTCAATTTAACATATCGCGTAGAAACACGCGCGAATACCAATAGGACGACGCGAGGGTGCCCCGCGCCGCTGTCCGCAAAATAAATTAAAACCGTGACTGAATTTAAATGTGTTGAATCGACAATTATTTTTTTTTGTTTCTGAACCGCGCCGCTGGTGTGGCGGGGACTCGAACCCACGCCCGCGCCCTCCTCGCCCGGTGTTGCCACAACGTTTGGACACATCGCTGCCACTGCCACTGCTGCCGCTGCTGCTGTGGGACCGTCACGTTTTACTATCACCTCGGCGAGACAGAACGCGCTTTATGGCCATCTATGGGCATCCGTGGGCACCGCGGCGTTTTCATCACACTTTGTGTGCCGGCCAGCATCCAGATGCAGCCGAGTCCGTGCCGTGCCGTGCCGTGCCGTGCCGTGCCGTGCCGTGCCGTGCCGTGCCGTGCCGTGCCGTGCCGTGCCGTGCCGTGCCGTGCCGTGCCGTGCCGCGAGGTGTAACACATTTTTTGTTGTTTTGGCGCCGCCACCGACTTTCGTTACCCAACTCATTGGCTTCTCTGCGGAGCGCGCGGAGCTGAGCTGTCTCAGCGCAGCCTCAGCAGCAGGCAGCAGCAGCAGCAGCAGCAGCAGCAGCAGCAGCAGCAGCAGCAGCAGCAGCAGTGCGCGCGTGGCGAACGGACTAGCGCCCGCCAGCGCCCATCTCTTCTTATACTTCCGATGACGTGGCAGCCGGTCTCGCCACCAGCCCGCGCACCTGCGCGCGGCGCGTTCGAGTTTTTGTGGGCGTTCGAGTTCGCCGCGGGCGCCACGCCGCGCCGCGCCTCCGAGGCCGGCCGAGCCGGAAGCCGCATCACGACTCCGGCTCATGGCGTCTCGCTGCTCATCGGGCACATCCGGCGGGGGCCGCGCCTGCGAGGTAGGCCAGCCCGCAGCACACCCGCGAGTGCGGAGCCGACGTGTTGCCTACCCACCGGGCGTCATGGGTGCGCACACGGGCTCAAATACCGTGTCTGAGGTCGACGAGGCCACACTTTTCCGGCCCGCTGCACCGCCCTGGCCTGTCCCCGGCCCCCGGCCCCCGGCCTCGGCTCTGGGCCGGGCTCCGTGCTCGCCGAGCTCAAACACTTTGGCGTCTTATCGCAGGAGGACCAGCCCTGCTGGCTGAGGCCGGGGCCGCGGCAGAGGCCTGCTGGGTGCTGAGGGCGTGCATGCGGACACAACAAGCAGGGAGCAGGGCCCAGCAGAGCCACGTGACACGGTGAAGGTAAGTGTGCTGCTGCTTGGGCCGGAGTGCATGGCTGCATGGCCTGGGGGGTGCTGTGCTGGCCCGGGGGGCGCTGGCCCAGCCCGGCACACCCCCCGCCCTGCCCCGCCCCGCCCCGCCGTGCCCGGCTCCCGGCCCCTGGTACCCTGGGGTGGCCCGGGTGAAGCCTTGTTGGCACCTCTCGACCCAGATTGAGCGTAAAGCGCACCCACGGTGCATTAGCAGCGGGCTGCTTGCAAAGGGCCCTGGCCCTGCCACTGGCACCCCCAACGCCTGCTGTCCCAAAAAGCCAGGATCCAGATAGCGCCGGGTGACGTCCTCCAGGGCGCCGTCATCGTCGGCGTCGCGACTCCGCAGCAGGTCAAGTAGTACTCGTTCTTGCTGGCGGTCCGTATATTTTTTTTTTTCTAACGGGTGAGTGTAGAGTAGAGAAGTCCGACGGCAACACGTCCGCGTCGGGACAACGCACATCCGCGTTGCGATCCGCCCCGCCCGGCGCGCTGCCATGCCCTGCCCCATCTCGGCATGGATTCTGCCCTGGCGGCGCCGTGACGAACCGCTTTCCATCGCGAGCGTCACAGTCGCACCGCGTCGCCTCGATGTCCTGCCGCCGCCGTGCCGGTCCGCTCCTCGTCCGCTCCCATCACCCCCCTCCCCTCCCCGCATGCCTGTCTGCCAGCCTGCCAGGGCGCCTTTGCATGAAACTCATCGCAACGAGAAGTTGTACGTGACTTGGCCGCGTTTGAAACCCCCACCCGCCACGGGGGCACCCCTCCTCCCGTGGCCCCTACGCTCCACGCCCCCCGCGGCCCCCAAAACCAGGCTGCGTTCCGGGTGCACTGCCTCCCGGACGTGCGACAAACACCGGTGGGCGGCGAACACCGCGGATGCAGCCCTCCGGCTCCTGCCTCCGGCTCCCCCCTCACGTCCTGGCCCGCACGGGCGGCGTTCCTGCCGGCCCCGGCCGCCCCCGACCGCCCCCGAGCCCCGTCACCACAACCCGCGCGCCGAGCCCGCCTCTTCCCCCGGGGATTCGACGCTCGAGTGTCTTGCCTTTGGGATGTGATCTGGGCCCTGCCCTGGCCCGCCCTTCACTCACGCGCCCCCATCCCTCCATCCCCTCCAACGCCCCCGACGCCCCCGGCGCCCCCCACAACCACCGGTATGGCACCATCACATCTCTCGCCCGTCTTCTTTCCCATGACAAAGAGACGTGCTGATGCTTCCGCGACTACTCTCAGCACGGCACCACCTTTCAGTATGGACCTCTTCCTTCCTCCACGTTTTTTCTCCCCTTCCTTCCTTCCGTCCTTCCTCCGACCCTTCCTTATTCCTCCTCCTCTCCCGATACTTGCCAACCTTTGCGCCGAGAGTAGTCTCTTCTTTGTCTCCTTTTTTCCTCTCCAGCGCGCTTCTTATTCGCCCGGCGCACTCGGCCCTGCAAACAGACGTTCTGGAGGAGCGAAGCAGGGCGGAGCGGGGGAGTGCTTCATTCGGATCCAGACCCGATCTGGAGGAGAAGGCCGCAGCCGCAGCCCACCGGCCGCCGCCACTCACCTCACTCCTCCCCCGCCAGGCACTGAGTTTATTCGGCAACGGTTTCTCCGCGGCGCCGCCGTTAACCTGATAGTATTACACTTTTCACTTTTCGTTTGGGTAAACCTCCGGGTGATAAAAGGGGCTTTGGAGTCGCCTGCGTTGCGCCGCGGCACGGAGCTGCGTGATCCTCTCCGGCCAACACTGTAATCCTCCCAGCAGCCACTTCCGGGGCGTGGCGGGGCGGGGAGGGGAGGGGCCGCGGGGGTTGTCGCCACACCACGGCCGGGCCAACTAATGCAGTGGCGCCGTATATCTTAATTTGAAGATGAAGTGGTGTTTTATGAGGCCGCATCAAACAGCCGTAATGTGGCGACCAGAGGCCAGCGGTCCTAGCAGAGCCGAGGCGGAGCCGCAGAGCGCAGTGCAGGCCGGAGTGCGGTCGTGCCCGCAGTATCCCGCCAAAACAACAGGCGGAAAATTTTGTCGAGGTCAATGCGCAGGCAAAAATAATCATTGAAATATAATCACGCAAAGCGTGAATGGTATTCGAAGCAGGGGGATCTGCAAACTGAATGAACTCAGTGGGGAGTTTTATAGCCGGCTTGCGCCGCATTGACCTCGTCTTGGTTTGAAGAAACAGCCGCACCGACTTCCTCGCGTCTTGTCCTCGTTCCCTCGGGGGTCCCCAGGGGAAGCCCCGCGTCGCGTCGTCTGCTCTGCTCGGCCTCTCCCACCCGCATTAAAGTTTTTAATCCATATAGTAGTAGCTCGCGGGCAGCCGGCATGGCATGAGATTAACGATAACTCGGAGCCGGTGGGAGCCTCGCAGAGAGCTTCGCAGAGAGCTTCGCAGAGCTTCGGGATGCCGGCAGGTGTTCCGCAGGAGCTGCATAGCAGGAACAACAACACCTTTAAGTAGCGCGTGCTGCGCGCTGCGCCTCGGCTGATGCTGATGGGGAACTGCCCGCGTCCACGAACCGTGACGGGTGTCATTTAGAGAAGGTAATGCATTCAGAGCACGGTCTGCAACATTATTTGCCAACTCTCAAGTTTTCAAGTAGGTAGTGTTACTGGTTTCGGAGGCCACAATTTTTTTTTTTTTTTTTAAATGCACTTTACTCAAAAGTTTCCCGAGGTCACAAAACGTCAACACATCACAAAAAACATTCATTTTTGAGACAGAAAATGCGTCTCAAAATCACTAGTGAAACCACATTGACGTGAGTTCTGGAATGTTTGCTGCGAAAGTTTCGAGGGGGGCGGGGACCAAATGTAGTAGAAACGAGTGAAAAGAAAAAACAATAGTTTGGCGCTCCCATTCATTAACTCCGGCTCTCTCGCAGCGCAGTAGCCATTCCACTTGATCCTAAAACTTGTACTGCCGCGGCCGCTGTGGCCGCTGCGGCCGCACCTCACCGCCCGGCTGCTCGGCTCATCGCGCCGCGCGGCCCAGCGTAACACACGCCGAGACAAGGTTAGCACGCCATTCTATTTCCCTTACGGTATGTGCGTGTCTCCTGCGGGCCGCGTCAGAAAAGGGGAGGACGGAGAAAGAAATGGCGCGCGCTTCCCAATGAGCGTGTTTCGTGTTTCCCACGGACGCAGCCTCTCCTGCTCTGCTCCTCCCAGGCGGCAGGCGGGCGGGCCAGGCCCTTCCTGCTTCGTATACACACATACACACGCCATGCGCCGCCATGCGCCGCCATGCGCGCTGCTGCTGCTGTACGTCTCGCCCCGAGTAACGACATGATAAGTTACGTCGTTACGTATACGTGATGTCGTTAGCACTCTACAACAACATATACTACGCCCCCGCGCCGGCCGCCCCCACCCCTGGTGAAGGGGTGCGGCCAGCAGCACAGCAGCCTTTTTACTGCGCGCGGCTCGGCGGGGGCGTCCAGGTTTTGCGAGCGCCGCGTACTTTGCAAGCGCGCGTGTTTTCGAGGGCGGAATGAAAGTCGGGGAGAGAAATACAATTCGGTGCGGCGGGACAGAGAATGGACAGTCGGCGCTGCTGACAACGCTGTGCGCTGCAAGTCCCTCTCACTATTGACCTCTCATCGGCCTTCTCTGCGCCATGTTTTCCTCTCATCAAATGACGATCGCGTGTTAGTTTTTTCAGCAAAAAAAAAACAAAGTCATCTTTATAGTGCTTTGGGGCGCACAACCGCAGTGAGACTGGGTGGAAAAGCAGTTAGCGGAGATAGGCCGGGCAATAAAGTATCCTACATTGTAGCGTGCGGGCAGCGCGGGCAGCGCGGGCAGCCGAGAAGACGCGCCCAACAGGTATGACGACGAGGACGCGGCGAGACGGCGGCGAGCGAAGGGTCAATTAAATGAGGACGAGGACGACGTTAGCAGCCCGGCTTCCGCGAGCCGTCATTCAATCCGCCGGTGACAAGTGCGTCGAGTAGGGCTGCAGCTCTGCAGCTCCCCGTGCACCGATACAAAATGGTTTGTTACTGCCGCTTTCGCCTTGGCATCTCACGACTCTTCATAATTTCCACTTGACAAATAATTGCCCATTGGATGAGCGCGTCATACGGTCTTGGTGTAACGCCGCGAAATCGACCGGCCCGTCCGTCCGTCCATTCGCTCATGGAGGCGGCCGGATAGGCCACGGCGAGGGGTACATCACGTGGTAAAGTCATTGTGCACCTAAAAAAAAAAAAAACAGTCTCATGTTCAGCCACTTCCAGTGCCTTGCCAAACAGTCATTCCAGACACCGAAATTCTTCCAAAACAATTCAGATAGGAAAAGGAAATTTTGAAGACGGGGGGGGGGGGGGAACCAAGGCTTCGTCGACTTGCTGTAGCATCTGTCCCCAAAGCAGAACATGGAGAGTAATGTTGAACCTCGATTTCCAGTCTGTCAGTAATTACCTGTCTACCCCCGCCTCTCTCTCTCTTGCTCTCTCTCTCTCTTTCTCTCCCCCCCTCTCCCACCCCCATCTTCCGATACCGCCCTATCTTCTCTCCTCCATTCCACACATACTCTCTCCGTCGATCGATACTCGGCGACGGCGGCGGATATATACGACAGTTTTCCCAAGTCGCTGGCGGAAACTTTGGGGTCCGGGCCAGGCCAAGCAGCCGGGCGGGGCCGAGTGGCGCACCGCGGGCCGAGTTTGACGCGCCCTGTGTGTTTGGAAATGGGCGCCAATAAACCGGGCCGCAGCGCCCTGGGCTCGCCGCCCCGGCGTCACACGGCCCGCACCACCCGCGCCGCTGACGCCACGCCCCTACATGACGACCCCTGCCGAGGCATGGCCGCCGCCTGAGTCTGTGAGGGGATGCGACAGTGACGCTATTGCCATAACTACGCCACGGTCGTATCAGTCCCGGGCCCGGGGATCGCTTTACGACGGCAGCCCGGGGGCCGGGGGGCTTGTCTTGTGGTGGCGGTGGTGACGGTGGGGGATTTACTGACTCATTTCGATCCGAAATGACAGCAGCAGCAGCAGCAGCAACATCCTCGTGCGAAAATTAATAATAGACCGCGCGTCCCGATCAGAAAGGACGTAGTGTGTCGCAGGCGGCGGTGGCGGTGCTGCGTGCCCCGGTGTGCCCCGAGGCTGCAGCACGGAGGCCAGGCGGGGTCGCTGACATGTACGTTTAAGGCGTGAGGGCGGGGGAAAATCGCAAAGGGCGTCATCACCTGCGATAGTCGGTTTGTATGATTGAAATATCGATATAATGATTGACATTCCCGCCTATAGAAAGGTGTGCGTTTTTTTCGTGTATTTTAGTTTTGTCTTTGCATACGGCTGTAAGCTCGTGCCCATGTTGGCCAGGGTTCTTGTGCAACTTGTCCCCTGTGCGCGTTTTCTCCGCCCTCGGCCTTCAGTTCTTATTTGAGCTTGCACACTAGCCGCTAAACTATCAAACCCTGCCCCGGCTTTCTTCTGCTGCTGTGTCGGGCGTCGTCGTCCACAGAGAGCGCCTGCGGTCGCCAGGGTAGGCCAGCCCGCACAACACGCGTGCATGCAGAGCCGTGGCTGCCTACCCGGCAGGCGCGCGCTTACGACACCAAATCAGGTTTGTCGTCCTTCTTCGGCAATAACGCACTTAACGGACGCGCCCGCCCTTGTCTCCGCGCTGCACACTCGATTATTCAGAAAGCTCATTTGCAAGAGTAATTACAATGACTTCGTCCCAGTAATTGTAGGTTATAGTGGCGGCCGTGATTCCCACCGCCTCTTCGATGGATTATCGGCGCCCCCCCCCCCCCCCGATTTCACACGCGCCCGTGACGTCACACGTAACGGTGTTACCGCTGCCGAGACGGCCGGGACAGCAGCGCCAGTGCCACACTAATCTTCATTGCGTTTGCACCTGTACAGCACAGCCCCCCTCTGCAATAACGAAGCTGAGATACTTAGAGTCGATTGCGCGTACGGAATTAATAGGTAACCGCAACGTGAATAAAAGGGCCCTGGCGCGGCGCGGCCGATTCCCGGGAGAGGGAGGGGGAGGGGCGCAAGGGGGGGGGGGGGGCAATCCGCGTGACACTTCAACAACCTTTTACCGCGCCGCACGCCCTGGCGAGGCGTAACATTGCACAAGGATGAAGATAGTAGACCGGCTCCGGCAGCGCGCGGCAGCCGTTGTCCGGGGACCCGCGTCTCCAGCCGCGTGTGTTCGCGTCGGACTCAACAACTGTCCAGCAGTACTCGATCCCATTCACCAGACGGAATGTCTTTTCTTTTTGTTCAGTTGTTTTATTCAGTGTTTGGGACACAACACACTATACACATATGCGGCCCGGCGCCGCTCTTGTTTTTGTTAGTCGCGGCTGGAATTCGGCGCGGAATTTTGATGTGTGATTTACGGAGTGTTGCATGCCCTGTGTGAGTTCGGCCTGGGGGAGTGGGGGGGGGGGGGGGTCACCAAGGACGACAGGGGGCAACGGGGGATGGTGGTCCTTGTAGTGGTCGGTGCCGTCGCCGGACAAAGCGTGTGAAACACGCCGCGACGACCAAACACACGTGGGGCCCATGCAAACAGCCGTCGTGGCCGGGCCGGGGGGTCACCGTCCAGAGCATGCCCTCTCTCCCCCTCTCTCTCCCTCGGCCGACGTATGCGACAGCCATACCGAGTCCGACGTGATGCCCATCCTCGTGTCGCCGGCGCTCTCTCAGAAGCGGCGCGCCGTGCCATCTCGGCGTTACAACACTCGAGAAATAAGAAGAGTTTGCTAGTCACAAAATTTTTTTGGACAGTGTTTCTGGCGCAAGAAAAACACGCATTTGCTGTCAGAGTACTTGCGAAACACTCACGTTTCCGTGCAGAGTTTCGCACAGTGGCTTCAGTCACACCTCCGCGGCCTCTGCGGCACGACGCGAACGCGGCAGTGACCCGACCCGCTCCGATGCACTATACTTGTTGCACCCGGATGCGGGGAAGAGACGGCCGGGGACGGCACGCACAGCGTCGCCACACGCCGCTGGCTTTGATCCCTCCCGCGCTGCCTGCTGGATGGAGACGTGCGTCGTGCGGCTGCTGTGCTGTTCGCGGATGCACTTTGACGCCAGCCTCTCTCGCCGCGGGGAACAGAGATGGGAGGCCGCGGGGGCGTGATCCTGGCCAGGCGACCCCGGCCAGGTGACCCCGGCCAGGTGACCCCGGCCAGGTGACCCCGGCCAGGTGACCACGGACAGGTGACCACGGACAGGTTCCCCCGTTTAGGTAACCCCGGCCAGGTGACCCCGGACATTTGACCCCCGACAGTTAACCACGGACAGGTGACCTCGGACAGGTGACCCCGGCCAGGTGACCCCGGACAGGTGACCCCGGACAGGGGACCCTGCCGCAGTACGCCCCTCCGACACGCACCACGGCGTCACACTCACGCCGCCTTCCTGCTGCCGCTGTACAGTCTGATCACAGAGTCTCCTCCGGGGCCCCTGGCACCTAGGCAAATCCGTCCCGGTGACGCACGAGTGTCGCCGAGGTTGCCTACCCACAAGGGGCTCGCACGGCCCCGTGCCGACGACACAACAGCAACGGGAGACGCGTAGCAGCGCATGCGAATCGCACCGCGAGACCTTGCCGCAAGGGTTCCTGCGCTGACCCGCCACCGCGCGTGATTTATACCGCGTATAAATAGTTTACTGCCGCCGGCCGGAGCCTTGTCGCGACGCGCGTTCGTCACAATCGCGATAGAGACAGATCGACCCCGCGTCTCGATTCGGACGTCTGAATCGCGGACTCGGTTTTCGAAAACAAAAAAACAGAGGATGGTGTGGGGTTGACTATGCCCAGTGCTGAGCCTGCGATATGTTTTTATTTTTTTATTGCGTGACTTTATAAACGAAGTTTTCCCAGAGTCTTTCAGCCCCCTGCAAAGGAGACTCGACGTAAGAGAGAGGCTGTGACCCGAGCCGCCGCCACGGATAGGGAACAAACCTCGGTGTTGGCGCTGCAAGGAAGGGAGACACTTACTTACATCGGGGGGAGAAAGGGAGAGCGAAAGAGACAGAGGTGGACAATGAGAGCAGGCGGGCGCAGAGGCGGGCAGCGCCAGAGGTGGAGGTGAGGGCTTAAATCGGCCATAAACCTTCCCCTCTGGCATACCCCCCCCCTCCCCGGGGCGTGCGCCCCTCGCACGCTGCCTACGCCTGCGACAACAAAATTTTGCGTTTTATGAAGCCCCGGACAATAACATTGGGGGATGAGTCCCGTGATGTCTCCCGCCTGGAGATGGGGAGCGCCGAGCCCGGCACGAGGCGCCAGCGCCCGCTGCTGCACTTGTTTGTTTCGGTCTGGTGTGGCAGCAAGAGTCCCCTTCAAAGTGTACGTAAAACAGGTAGGTAACACGAATTGCAGAAGCCCAGCCCCCGGAGGCCCCCGCGGCCCCCGCGGCCCCCGCGGCCCCCGCGGCCGGCGCTGATGAGCTTCATTTCCTTCCTTACCTAATGGAGCTGTCACGGCGAGGCTATCCGCATCCGCCGGCATCCGCAGCCATCCGCCCCTCTCAGGAATAAAGTAGACAAATTTACGCTTCCTAGCGCATTTACCAATGCCAGCCAGTCAGCCAGCCGGTGTAGCGGACCGCCACTGCCGCCACCGCCGCCGCCGCAGCTCCGCTCCGCGCGGCTCATCCGCCCGGCCTGGACGCCATGATTATTTGCCCGGCCCTGGTTAGTCATCAAACTAATTTATAGGATCGGCTCCAGTTTCCCCCGCCGCGCAGCAGCCTGTGGTTAGGAGGGTCGTTTACAAGTTACGTAACGCGGATGGCACAACGTTAGAATGTTTGGTCTTCCTCTTGCCATGTCACTCACTCGTGGTGCGGGCTCGGATGCAATCTTAAGTACTTGTTTCTCTGGAATTTTTCTACCTTTCTACCTGAATAAATTTTCTACAAAAAAAAAATATTCTGATTTCTCTCCTTTAGTTTTTTAGGGTACCCATTAATTTAAAAAAAAAATTGAGTGAGAGATCTCTTGTGTCGCGTAATATCGTAGGCTGCAAAAGGTAAAACACGGCGGCGTTATTTTGCGTGTGTGTGTGTGTGTGTGTGTGTGTGTGTGTGTGTGTGTGTGTGTGTGTGTGTGTGTTTCGGTGGGGCGTGCCACACGGCGCTACGGCCGTCGGCCCCGCGGCGAGTGCATTGTCTATTTGTACCCGCCACCCCGCCGCCTGTGCGTTATTGTGAAGCAACAGTCTCTGGCCGTGTTCGGAGAAGAAAGGGAGGGCTCCCGCTGAAGATTCCGTGACATTTGGAAAACGGCTCCTGTGGTCCGACTGTCCAGCCAAACGTTCCAAAAACACATATCCGTGAAGAATGGTGCTTGTGTGTGTGCGTGTGTGTGTGCGTCCTAATCCTGCTAGATGTTGTTGCTATGCTAAGTTTTGCACAGGGGAACGAGCTTGCAACACAACGCCTGACGCATCACAATGCCACATCATGAAAGCAACCGCAGCAGGGAGTCGTCGCATGAATTTATGGGCGCCCTCGCTAGCGGCGTCCACGTCTTTACGGCCCGAAACTAGCCGCCACCCCCCTGATCCAGTACCCAGCCCAGCGGTCGCATTCAGTACCCGCCGACCGACGGTTTCGTCGAAGTTTTTGTCAAATTAAACGGGGCCAGATTTTATTTCTAATGGCGTCCGGGAAGATTCGAACCGAGAGTAAGAATTTGAAGATTCTTCGTAGCTTCTCACTTCCGCTGTGGCTCTTCCCAGGATTACGCTTATTTATTTGTTCGGAAATCGGGCGCGGTCGGCAGGGCGGTCGCCAAGCAGTACAGCGGCGCGGCGGGGACGTCATGCCTCTGCTGCTGTGGCACCCTCCGGCGCTGGCCCCGCTGGCCCCGCTGGCCCCGCTCCGTTTTATGACTGCATCCATTATGCGCACTGTGCACGCCGAAATTTCTCCGCGCAGTCGCGCTGGGTAACGGTGAGGCGTGTCGTAGGCGCCGCGCGAGGACGGTATGAGAAATCCGCCGGCACAGGACACCGCGAAGGCCGCGAACAAACGGCAAATGAGAACCGACCGAATAAAGAATATTCTCTCGGACGCTCCCCACCCCACTCCCCGCCGCCGTGCTACTTCTAAAGCAGCAGCGATAGCCACCGTATGTCCTATGCCGTAATGTGAAGTAGACCACGCCGGTAAATCGATCCAGCCTTGATTACCGATTCTGATCTCTCCATCTGATAGCGGCTGCTCAAACCATAGCGGCTGTGTGTGTGTGTGTGTGTGTGTGTGTGTGAGAGAGAGAGAGAGAGAGAGAGAGAGAGAGAGAGAGAGAGAGAGAGAGACAGAGAGAGAGACAGAAAGAGAAAAACGGAGTCTGTGTGTTCTGCTCCGCAAAGTACACCGACTCCAGTATTTACTTTTAATAGTGTCTAACTAGATCCGCCGAGGAGCGCAAAAAAAGAAGAAAAAGGGTTGAAATAAATCTTTGCTAAGATCCCGGAGAAATGGTGGCAGTACAGGCGGTGACCGGTCGGGATCTGGACGGGGCGGCCAGCGACCCGGTCGGCACGGAGCAAGCGAAGCGAGCCACTTTGTTCTCCGCCACCTTCCTAGCAGTTCTATCTCTCTTTGCGCGCCGCGAAACACTTTTCATTTGCATTTGCATAATACAGTAGCGTGTTCCCAGGTGCCCTATCGGTATTAGCATCGCGCACCTTACCGCGTGGGAGTCGCCGCAGATTCGGCTTTTTGTTTACAAAAGGCGCCGATGAGAGTCCGCATTCGGCCACTGGCGAATATGCATGGCTTTGGTTTATCTCCGTGGCCCTCCCTGCTCCGCCTCTCTCCCTCATTCGGACATTTCGCCGCGCGCGAATTCTTTCTCCCTCTCGCACTCATAAAAACACGCACACACACACGTGTTCGCCCTTCCTGTACGCGGAGGCGCCCGCGGCGCGCCAAAAGTAGGATATTTTTACGAGCGCAGAGTCAATCAGGCCGCGCAGCGGGACGTCGGGAGCGAGGAAGACTTTTTAACAGCTGTCCGGCCAGCGGCTCCAGCGGCTCCAGCGGCTGCCAGCATGCAATTAGCTCAAATTGAAAAATATTATAAACTTGTGTGCGTCAAGCTGCAGGATCTTCTTTTAATTTTTTTTCTATTTTTTTTTCTTTTCAAAGAAATGGAAGCAAACTGAATTTGGCGCGCGCGGCAGCGCAGTGGGTCGCGTGGTGTTTCTGCGTGGGCCGGCCCGTGCCCGTCCCGTCTTTACATCCGATGCTATCACAAAGCACTGCACAGGCCGCGGCTCTAGCACGGCCACGGCGGTACGCCCCGCACACCTGGCGGCCAGTGTGCGGTTTTAACCCATAAAACGGTAATTGCTACGCCCCTATACGAGAGCTTCAAGCAGCCTGCTGCAGCTGCCGCCGCTGTTACCTGTCGCCATTATTGGCGCTATGCCCGCCCTTCCATATCGTGGCCTCTGTGTAAGAATGCCATCATCCCTACGAACACTCTCTCTCTCTCTGTCTGTCTGTCTGTCTCTCTCTCTCTCTCTCTCTCTCTCTCTCTCTCTCTCTCTCTCTCTCTCTCTCTCTCTCTCTCTCTCTCTCTCTCTCTCTCTCTCTCTCTCTCTCTCTCTCCCCCTCTGCTACCGCGGGTCGTACCGCGGGCCAGGCTGTCGTGTCCGTCAGATAGGCGTCGCACTAGGCGTCGCTATCGTAAATCAGGTGCAAGGACGAGGCATGCCTGCCGTGCCGTGCCGTGCCGTGCCGTGCCGTGCCGTGCCGTGCCGTGCCGTGCCGTGCCGGCCGGTGCCGCCGCACCACGCCTCTCGCGTTAGTGACCCTCTACCCTACTGCCGACCCAGCGCGCGGCCAGGGCAGGGCACGGCCGGAGGGCCCGGGGGGGCCCAGGAGGGGCCCAGGAGGGCGGGCAGTCTGACGTGACGTCCTTATAGAGGGATAACCACGGTGCACGTGATCTGACCCCATTCTTTAAGAAAAGAGTGTCGGGAATACGCGCTGCACCGAGCTGGTAAAAAAGTGTTGTTTGACACGAGAGATTTCGGCTGTGCGCAGAGGGTAGGGTAAGGGGTGGGGGCTGTGATATTAGGGGCCCAAATAGGCCACCCATCCTCGGCGTCACAAGCGCAAACCGAGTGAGTGTGTGTGGCCGCGGTCGGTGCAGACATGGCGCCTGCCGGGTAGGCAACCACGGCTTCAACACTCATGTGTGTCGTGCGGGCTGGCCTACCCAGGCGTTCGCAGGCGCTCGGTTGCGCTCGGTCGCCGAGGGAGCGTTCACCAACCACGTGACCTTTCTTCGAATCCTCTCTCGCAGGGTGCGGGAGGGCGGTTGGTGCAGGAGCAAACTGTCGTTGGCGCGGGCCTGAGTCTCCCTGAGACGCCAGTCCTGGTGGGTTCGATTCCCACAGACGGTTCCACGCGCACTTCCCATCCCCGCACGCTGATTTATTTTCAAATTACCGAAGTTACGTGGTTCCTGAAAGCCCTCCCCCCTCTTCCACATGCGGCCTGCTATCGCTTTCCCAACAGGCTGTGATATTGGAACACTTGTACCCGTCCTGCTGCCCTCTCGCCGCAACACGGGCCGACATGGGCGCGGGATGATGATCACCATGTCGCACAAGAAGGGAAAGTGCCGCGTGCTTACGCAACCCGCCACTGACCTAGCCGGGCCGGGCTGCTGCAGCAAGGAGGACGGGACGACAACGACGGACATGGAGTCGGCACTAAGTGGATGTTCTTCGCGGACAGCTCCAGCTGATGACGCAAGGGGGCAGCACGCGTGTGTCGTCGGCAGGCACTGCGCAGCGCTTGTATATGGCAAACACAACGCAGTGAATTCGCACGGCGGGGGGGGATTCGACGACGACGACATCGCGAGCAGCGCGATAGAGTTTTTCGAGCGGCGGCGCGGTGCAACGTGGTGTAGGTACATATTTGGCATAGCGCAGTGTGGTCGTGGGCAGGACGGGTCAGTCGGTTACGGTAACGCCCGCTCTGTGGTGCGCTAACGAACGCAGGCGCATGCCAAGACGCGCCGCGAACACACCCCAGCCGGCTGGAAATATGAATAAGACAGAGGGTTTAGGGGTGAGCGGGGACAGAATGAGAACGGGTTACAGCCTCTCTTTTCGCTGGTTTAATTTTCCCACCGCCGCGCAGCTCCGCGCAGGTCCCGGCAGCGCGGGGGCATATAAATCGACCTTGTGGAGCCGCGTGGCCGGCCGTGTCGGCGAGATCAGCAGGTGTCCCGGGTCCGCTAACAGCCGCGATTTGATAATGTGAGGCATGCGACTGCGAGTAACGCCAGGCAGGCGCGGTGTACCGCTGCCAGTGGCTGCCAGACCCGCCAGCCCCGCCAGCACTGCCAGCGCCGCCGGCATGACATTTATTTGGGCGAACCGCACTTTCCATCTTGGTGTCACTCCGGGGGCCGCGTGGCCGCAAAGATCACCCGCTCGCAACGCCTGCTGCCTTACAGCCGTGCTTCTGTGTGTGCGCCCGATGTCATCAGCTGCACACGAAGGGCACGGCTGGCCGAACACCGGCGAGCAATTATTTCATAGTTGGTGTATCTGCATTGCTACTCCTTCGTTGCTTCCTCTACCACTACTATGACGTGGAAGCAAAAAGGAACGAGTATTGCGCTCTCCCTGTCAGTGAAGACCCATATTCATCTCGAAAACTACGTAAGGGATTCTGTTTTGGGAGCGTTTTGGGAGGGCATTGATGTAGTTTCGAAATTCGGGACAACAGTGGCTAAAGTATCAATAGCGCGCTGCTAGTCCCCACCACAGCTCCGTGGCGTAGTGGGCTAGCGGGCCGGTCGACGACCGCAAGGTCCGGGGTTCAACTCTTTGCCGGAGTAAAAATTTTTCTGAAGTCTGCCGACCGAGGATGGTGGGTAAAATATACCAAAAGAACGTGTTCAAAGTGTGTTGTCTGAGTGACCGCGGACGTTGGGCCGCGGCCATTCCCCGGAGGTTGAATACACTGCTGAGGAACAGTGGTTCGACGCCCAAGCAGGGGAATGGTGCTTGCCAAGACTCGGCAGAAGTTAAATGTAGAGGCCTAGGGTTCGGCCTTCTACATTTTTCAAGCGTAAGGCCTCGGAATCTGGAGTATTCGGGCAACACCTACTTGGATACATGGCGTAGAAGAGTAGAGTACAATCGGCTTCGGCCGTGTACGATCTGGGCATCCTACCTCCCTCTCAATCCGCGAGGGAGTGGCCTCACGGCCACAGACCAACTGGCTGGTCGAAGGGGGCTGACTCCTGAAATCTGGTCAGCGGAAGGGGCGATGTTGGCCGTTGCGGAAGCCTGCCTACCAAGGTGGCTGCGTCGTGCCTGTGTCTTAGCGGCGGTCAACTCCTGGTACACCGGTTCCCATCCGAACACCGAAGTTAAGCAGGAACGGTTCCGGACGGAAGTCTGGGACGAGGTAGGACCCACCCATTTTTGCCGTTTTTTGTTGTTGTATTTTTTATACTGACAGGGCGAGCGCAATACTCGTTCTTGTTTTGCTTCTACGTCTAAGTAGTAGTAGTAGTATGCTATTGAACATCGAACATTTTCGGTCACCGACCGGTCTGCTAACCCACTTTTGTTACGTACTTCCTCTCCACGTCTTCTCCGCACAGCTGCTATCAGCCTCTTCACGTGCCGCACAAGTGTGCGATTGATGGATTTATTCCCCTTGAGGCATTTCAACAAGTGAATACAGCCCGAGCTCTCACAGCATATACCCGACCTACCCTAACCTCTCTCCCGGTTATATTTCTCAGCCCGTGACTCGCAGGAGAGGAGTCAGCCAGTCCTACGGGCACATGCGTACGGGAGGGGCCCTGTACCTCCTCACCGTCCGTCCGTCGCTCCGCGCGCCCCTCGCGTGTGTTCGTGTGCACAGCCGTGAGTAAGCTTCCACTACTGATGAGAATAGCCACACACACACACACACACACACACACACACACACACACACACACACACACAGAGGCGCGCGCGCGATTTCGCAGACACGATGGGCACGCTGTTGTGCAATACGCCGCAGTAGTTTGCGTTCGCATTTGCATGCGGGAGTCGGGGGCCTGCTGGCGACGCAGCGTACCGTGTGCGGCTCAGGCCGGGCCCACAGCGGCACAGCGGAGGCCGGAGGCAGCCACTGCTGGACACAACAGCTGCAGGGACCGTAGGAACCGTACCCTGCTGCCACTGGGCTTGGCTTGGTCCAGCTGGTCGCGCCGAGTCCGGCCGGGATGTCAGCGTGGGGCAGCAGCAGCAGCAGCAGCAGCAGCAGCAGCAGCAGCAGCAGCAGCAGCAGCGGCAGCAGCAGCACCAGCCGCCACAGGGGGGTTACACGGCGCCATACGCGGCCCCAGGTAACCTGGTGCGTCGGCCGGGATCCTCGATCCTGCCCGCCTCGCCGCCGTGTTGCGAGTATATCGTACGACTTTCATTCCATAACCCTTGCTGCGACATAACCCGGGCAGGACAGTGGCTAGCGGGCCGGCAGCGGCGGCAGCGGCGGCAGCGGCGGCGGGGGGTCGTCGCTGCGCACGCGGTCAAACTTTACGACTTTTTGGCGCGCCGGAAATGAGCCGAGCAGCGCAGCTCCAACGTCCGCCCGGCGCGACGATCGGAGTAAATCCTGCGGATGTACAATCTGGGGCTGTGGCCGTCTGGGACCGGCTGCGACCCCGTCCCGGCGGCGTCCCGGCCGTGGCCCCGGCCGCACCGGCGAGAAAATTGGCCACAGTCCGGCCGGCAAACCACTGCTCTCCCGGCCGGCGCCGGAAATATGACGCACAGGGAACGTGCCGATTTTCAGCAACGTCTCAAGCGTGGAAAATAGCGTTTCATGAATTTGGCGCGGCACGTTTGTCTCATCGTGTTCATCGGCTGGATAATAAGTCGATTTGCGTAATGTTTCACTGAGAGAAATGATTCGGCGTACGGACCAAATGTTTGGTTATCAGGCCTGAAGTGGGAACAAATCAAACACTTCTGACGTAGGGACGAAAACTTCAGACGGGTCAACGCTTTAGTGACGACGTCCGAAGTTTTCGTCCCTGCGTTTTAAGTTTTCGTCCCTACGTCAGAAGTGTTTGATTTGTTCCCACTTCAGGCCTGATAACCAAACATTTGGTCCGTACGCCGAATCATTTCTCTCAGTGTTGCAGTAGCCGACCTTCAGCTCAGCGAAGCATGCAGAAAGTCACCGTTAGAAAAAAAAGTTCTAACGGATACTTTCCGCGGCCAGGAGCGAAACTATGCGACTCTATAGGCTCTCTTGTCAGGCCGTTCCGTGCAGAACCCGGCCTGCTTCAAGGCAAATTATAACGTAAAACTGTTCCCCCCTTTGTCTATACCCACATATATCCCACGTCAGCCGACTACTCAACGCAAGGTGAAAGAGAGCCCTTCTTTTTGTTGCGTTGTTAATAACGGAGGCGTAGTGACTGCTATAATTATGGGCGGTAAGGAGGTATACACACACACACACACACACACACACACACACACACACACACACACACACACACACGCACACTCGCAGACAACACTAGGCGCCTCCCGTTGCACAAAAAGCGTCGCCAACGTTATTGCTGGAGCACTTAGGAGCAGTTTCTGTCGCTCTCCATCTTGTGCCGGGCTCCGCGCCCCTTCTTTGTTTCTCCCTTTCTTTCTCCGCCATCCTTGAAGGTGCAGGCATGTGAGTGAGCATTCGGCCGGCAAAGTAATTGCCCGCGATCTAATTTAGCATCGGCGGGTGCGTCCGATGTCAGTGAGGAGGATAAATGTTGTGGTCCATTCAGAAGGCCGTTTTACTCTATAGTGTACCACAATAACCCGACCTCATGATGTGCTATGTTTCTGGGACAGTATCAGTGCAGTGGTGTGCTGGCATATTGACGCACACCCGCCTGTGAGACGGAATGAGCTCATAAGGAGACGTCTTCCTCTCCTCCTTCCGGCAGCAGCAGCAGCAGCAGCAGCAGCGGCAGCAGCAGCAGCGGCAGCAGCAGCAGCCTCATGGAGCTCTATGAGCGCGCACCTACCGTGCTCCATTATCCCTTCCCTCCCATTACAAATGGATGGGCGGCTCATGGCTCCCAGAAAAGTACTTTTTAAGCTCGGCGCGGCGGGTGCGGCGGGTGCGGCGGGCCCGGGCCGGGCGTGAGTCACTCGTCATGGGACCCGGCCTGAGAATGGCTGGCTGTGCTGGCTGTGCTGGCTGTGCTGCGCGGGCGGACGGGCGGCGGCCTGTGCCTCATCTGCCCCTCTGCCGGGTGGCGTCCGGGGCGCGCGCCGTGCCGTCGCGCTTCTCACTCACACCCGTGGCGGGGACGCGCAGCAGCGCAACAGAGACGGCAAACACAGCGAGCGCGAGCACTTCCATTTTCGCTGCGAGCTCTGCTCGTAACTGTTGGGGCGTCTCGGTAGAGTTACGAGGGCCTCTTCCAGGCCAGGATCGCCGTAATTCGGGGACGGCGCGGGACGGGCTCCGCTGAGTTGATCGTGACGATAAGGATTTATGCGGTTTTACCGGGAACGCAGGAGGCGCAAAAGCAATCGCTGGAGAGGATCCGTAAAAAAACGCCAGCCTTCTGGCTCTGAGGACAACCGCCCATGCGAACAGGTGGGGACGCCACCCCTTGCAAGCTAACGGAGCCGTGTAGGAAATAAGAGTAGTGGGCTTATCACTCAAAGACTCGGTTATCTTTCGTAAAGTCGGTAGGAAGATGATTTTGTTGCAGGTGAATGTCATTTCTGAGTCATTCCCATTTACCCGCGGCAATCCGTGCGGAACACAATTATCCAAAGTGGCGAGACGTAGATGACAAACCAGGCAAGGTTTACTTAGAGTTCATCTCCGCAGACCTCCCCGCTGGACGTTATTGCTCATGCACAACGCCTTTTCTCAGAAGGGGGTCCTTAAAATTGTTTCCGAAACTCGTGCTTCATTCTGCCGGCTTTTATGCCAAGACCGTGGCAGAAATAACGTTTTTTCGGACGACCTTCTAATCCTGTTCGCCATCTCTGGATCATAAAGCGAACAGTGTTGGAGTGTTGGTAGCCGCGGAACGGTACGATGGGGACTTGCATCCGGAGGCGGCTCCCGTCAGTCGTCCTCATTAGTGCCAGCGAGGGATCGGTTTCGGCAAGAAAACGCGCTCGCCGTGTAATTCATCACAATTTGTCTCCTCGCCTCGGCGAGACTTGAAAATGGTCGTCTTTGGTGGGAGCGCAGGGCGGATGGAGCCCCCCCCCCCCCCCGAAAAATAATGTGTGTTGTAAGTCTTCTTCTTTGACATTCTGTCATCGCCGGTGCTGCGGGGCGCGGGGACGAACGTCGAGTTATTTTGATCAATGATTGGGCCGACACAGCGCGCGGGCAACCGTGTTCGTCTGGAAAGAACAAAACCAAACTTGTCGGAGCCGTTCAAGAACCACACTTTGGGTGATTTTGACGGGGTATTGCGTGGAACCGTCTGTGGGAATCGAACCCACCAGGCCTGGAGTCTCCGGGAGACCGGCGCCCGCGCCAACGACAGTTTTGCTCCAGCACCACCCCCTCAGGTCACGTGGTTTGTGAACGTCCCCCAACCACACTTTCGGCGGCACACTGGAGGCGGCAAAGAACGGTGTTACCTCTCACACCGCGGAGGCACAACATAAACTGGAGTCATCATTACGCTGACGCCGTGTTACCGTTAACTAGTTTGACCTATCGCTCGCCGAGCTGTTTTGCGTGCGGAGAGCGGCCGGCCGGCGTTGTCGGTAGTTTCGTATGGGTGGCATCTCAAGGTGGCGGCAGTACGCGGACACCTTCGGGCCCCATAGGCCGCCCGTCAACTTGACGTACTGCCCGCCGCCGCACGCCGTTGACGACTTTTACGCCGTCGGCTGCTGCTGCTGCTGCTGCTGCGCTGCTGCTGCCGCCGCTGCCACTGCCGCCTTGCTCTATGCGCCGTGATAACATCTCAACGCGGCGGTGCGGCATTTTCACGCCGATAATGTTTTCCCATGGCACCCTGCCCGGACCGCCGGCCGGCCGCCGCCGGCACACGCGCCCTGTCTCACCTCCGTTCCGAAGCGGAGCGCGTGTTGCCGTCCTCGTCGCACGCGTGCCGACGGGCGGCCGCCGACAAGGACAGAAGGCAGCGCGACGCCCGGACGGCGACGTCGTTTCGGACCCAAGGTTCCCGCTCTTTCAGCACTACGAGCTGCGAACGGCGCACGGCGCCGATGTTCCGATAGGACGACGCCGGCGTAACCTTGACGTCGGCAGCGGCGGCGCTGAAAAAAGGAAATTAGTTTTCCTGCTGCTTCGAGGCCTGAGCGGAGCGCTTCTGCGGCTGTTCCTTGTCAACACTTTCACGACCAGCCGGCCGCTCTGCGGTCGACGTCGACCCCAAACCGTGTGATTAGGCTCACAGATAGGGCCCGGCCGGCCCGGCCCAGCCCCGTGTTGTCCACGCGCGCCTGGCACTAGTATGCGCTGACCCCCTGACGGCAGACCGTTACCAAGAGAGCCCCCCGCGGCCGGACCTGATAAGCACGGAGAGCTGCGCCATAGTTCCGAATCGGGCGGGCAAGATGAGCGCGCGTTGACCGGCTGCGTGCGAAACCTTGCCCGAAACGTACCCGAGCCTATGTCTGACGTTGGTCGGGTACGTTTCGGGCAAGGTTTCGCACGCAGCCGGTCAGCGCGCGCTCATCTTGCCCGCCCGATTCGGAACTATGAGCTGCGCCGCACGGGCTGCGGCGGGCTGTCGTCCTCCCTAGCGTTAAAGTCTCCCGCCAGAGTCCTAGTGGAGTCCCGCGGCCATCACTGCGGTAACTGCGGAGGTTCCGGGGAGGTCGCCAAACTCACACAGGAGCCCGCATCGCCGTCGCCGACGAACTCGCCGCCGGGGCCCGGTTTCCACTGGCCATACCTCCCCGCCCGACCACAAGTTGAACCGTGCGTCTGCTGTCTGTTCCTGGGCCTCCAGCGCCACCAGTATCGGCTGGGAAGGGGCCTCGGGCGGTCCCGGCGATGTCGTCGTGCTTAGGGACCGTCGGGGACCGTCGGGGACCGCCGCCGGGACATGACGGGGGCCGACGGGGGCCGCCGATGGACAGCGCCGCGGCTGTCATGGCGCCAAGAAATGGAAACTAATGGACTCGGCCCCGGACACCGGTCCCGGCGATACCCCCTGATATGAGAATGTAGGGCCCGGGCTGACGCGGGCTGAGCACTGCCGGCGCCGAGGAGGGCGGCCACGGATAAGGGCGACGCTGACACTGTTTTCTCACAGAAAGAGAGATGGAGGAGGTCTGTGAGTGTGTGAGAGCGTGTACCACTTCAATACTCATCAAACCCTTCGGCCAGAAAAAGAAATACCGTTCCCTGCGCGTTTTGATAAAAGAATGTACCGCTCGGGGCTCGAGAGTAGCGACGAATGTTCCGAGAGTAAGTGTAGCGCACGCGGGAGGAAAAACCACACGTCTTCAGACTTTCAGATAAGAATTGTCGGAGATATAGAGTGAGAGGGAGCAGAAAAGGGAGAATGCGCAAGGGTCTCTCCTGGTGGGGCGCTCGGTGACCCAGTCTCGCCGAGTCGACCCTGTATCGCACACCTGTGCCAGTTAGTTAAGGAACTCGCGGCCCTGCGCACACACACACACATGCGCCTCACTGATGTATCAGTTTATCGGCTCCATCGGACCCGGAGTTGAGTCGTCCTGGCTAAACGCAGCGGCACTGCGGACAGAGGAAATGGACGAGAGAGACAGAAAGGGAGAGAGAGAGAGAGAGAGAGAGAGAGAGAGAGAGAGAGAGAGAGAGAGAGAGAGAGAGAGAGAGAGAGAGAAACTCTATGACAAAAGCTCTAGACCAGTTTTCCTGGGGCTCAAGTGGCCGATATAGGTGAGCTGCACCCATGTTCTGCTATGATGGATGGCGGCTACAGCCTTGGAAATGCCCCGCGCTGCCGCCCCGCGCCGCGCCGTCCTCTCGCACTTTTTCCCTTCCACACTCTCCGTTTATCTCTCTCTCTCTCTCTCTCTCTCTCTCTCTCTCTCTCTCTCTCTCTCTCTCTCTCTCTCTCTCTCTCTCTCTCTCTCTCTCTCTCTCCTATTTTTCCCCGGGGACCGCTTATGCGCCCCTGCAAGGTGCGCTGTGCTGCGCCGCTGCTGTCCGCCGCGGCCGTGTGCGAGCGGCCGTTAGTACCTCGATGTGCCTTACCGCCACCGCGCTGGTGCCCTCCGTGCTGGCCGTTATGGCGGCCGTTGGCGACCGATGGCCACGAGCCTGTTGACCTGACCAGGCCGATGTCATAATCACATCCGACCAGACCTCAGCGCCTGTGCGCACAACTAAAGCGGGACACCGACTTGGTGTACCTAACGTTGTGGAGGAGCCACCCGAGTAGAGTGAAATTGTTTTGATTACACATACGAAGTATTAAATTGCAGAACTCCACTCGGACACCCATTGTTTTTCATATTTTTCTTCACCGTTCCCCCACCCCCTCCCCGCGGGATTCGGCAGCAGCGCGTATATCGCAAATAATCGGCAGCGAGGGTCGGCAAGGCATCGACTGGCGACCTGCGGCGGATAAGCCGAGCCGACCGGTGCGGGGCCTCAACGCTCCAGGCCACGCCACGCCACGCCACACCGCGGCTTTGTTCTGTCATTCGCGAGCTGCTACGCAAGCCGCTTCAGGGGCCGCCGACTGGCTGGCTGGCTGGCTAGCCGGCTGGCAGGGTGGACCCTGCACCGACAACGACAACAACAACAACAACAACAACAAACTGAATCGTTTGCAAAATGGCTTTTAATTATTATTACCTTTTTTTCCACAATCGCAGCAGACCTTAATGGAATAATGCGAAAAGAGTACACCCCGTTGGGCCGGGGCCGGGCCGAGTCGTGCGAACCGCGAGCAGAGCATTGCGCGAACCGAACAACTGTCCCGATCGCAGTGTCTTCCTCCCTGTCCCGTGCCCGGCCGCCGCAGCCACACGCCTGTATATGCAAATCAGAGTCGGCGATATCGCTTGTGACGTGAATATTTCAGACACGTCCGCTTATCATGCTGCCCCTGTCGGGCACACGTGTGTGCGACACACACACACAATTATGTATACCCCTTTCCATTTCAAACATAGGGCTGCAGTGCCGCACTTGTGCTCACAAGCTGCACATCCCACACATCGCAAGCACCATCTGTTAGTTCTTGCCCCGAAGGGACGGTTTCACACATTTGTTGTTCCGAAATGAATGTCCTCTATTGTAACACGACCTTGGAGAAGTTAAGTCCCAGTCCAAGTGGGACTGCGGAGCGCAACTTCATAATGACATCCTAGCCGTCTATGAAGTGCGCCAGTGGTGGGACTTTATTCGCAGTCGTAAAAAGAGTCCATTCCAATTCAAGTGATCAGGTGCGCTTCGATCGACGAATTACTATCGCTAAACGGTACGCACATAATTATTGAGTGCGTGCAACCGTAAAAGTATCTCATCCAATTATCTTTTCCTCCAATAAAATCGCCGCAGTGTATATCCCGACTCGAAAGGAATCATGAGCACTCGGCCACTGACGACACAAAACTGCGGTGGCGAACCGAGACGTATCTTCCACGAGCTCACAGCGTACCTCTGCAAACTAAAACCGAAGCGATTACGACCTAGTGGCGCACAAATCATTTTGAGTCGGGATCGCCATTCTTTGGAACCGATGCGTAAACCTTCCGCGTCCACCACGCGTACAATTCCATTTTATTAGTGAGCCGCCGCCGCCGAGTTTCGCAAAAACGAGACAAAACGGCGTCGCCGTGCCAACCGCACTGACCAAAACATATAGCGTCATGAACCACTTTTATGAAGGGACGACCCCGCGAGCTGCACGCCTGTGGCAGCCCGTGGCAGCCTGCGGCAGCCTGTGGCAGCCTGTGGCAGCCTGTGGCAGCCGGTGGCAGCCTGTGGCAGCCTGTGGCAGCCCGTGGCAGCCCGTGGCAGCCCGTGGCAGCCCGTGGCAGCCCGTGGCAGCCCGTGGCAGCCCGTGGCAGCCCGTGGCAGCCCGTGGCAGCCTGTGGCAGCGTGGCAGCCTGTGGCAGCCTGTGGCAGCCCGTGGCAGCCTGTGGCAGCCCGTGGCAGCCCGTGGCAGCCCGTGGCAGCCCGTGGCAGCCCGTGGCAGCCCGTGGCAGCCCGTGGCAGCCCGTGGCAGCCCGTGGCAGCCTGTGGCAGCCTGTGGCAGCCTGTGGCTGCCTGTGGCAGCCTGTGGCAGCCTGTGGCAGCCTGTGGCAGCCTGTGGCAGCCCGTGGCAGCCCGTGGCAGTTTGTGGCAGCCTGTGGCACTGCGCGACAAATAAATTTGATTCGAAAAAGAGCTCGCGATATGGGGGGGGGGGGGCGACATTCCTCGGTGCGCGACGAGCCCTGCAAAAAGGCCCGGTGTACAGCGATCGCATCCGACACTAAGGAGCCTGGAGCCCAGCCGATGATGCTCTGGCTGTGAGGGCCCCGTCGGGAGGTACGGGGGTTTGTTCCGGGCTGTGCCCATTCAGTGCGAATAAGAAAGGCCCGGCAGACAGGCGGACGGGCGGAGGGATGGACGATAAATAACGGGAATTAAATCACTTATGTCTCCGGTAATGGACGAGAGAAAAATCAGAGTCGCGCGGCGCGTTGAGAAAGACGCATGCCTTCGCCGTCGTCCTCCGGGGGCAAAGTCCTTCGGGCAGGACTTGTCGTACTCCACATTCAGAAAAGATGGGCTTTTTTGGGTTTTTTATTTTATTTTCATTTTCTTACTTAGCTCCCTTTGGTGTTTACGGTGCACATCTTCTACTCGAACTGGTTTCGGCCACGGCTCCCGGGGGAGTATGGAAACACTGGCCGCTAGCAATAGAGCCGCGGCGCAGTATTTATGCAGCCGGCGCGCGCACTATTGCAATACAGCGTGGGCGGGCAGCGGCGGGCAGGGTTGGGGTGGGCAGGGTCATGATAGTGGCGGCGGGGCCGGGCGGGGCCGCCATTGTGCGCACGCAGTTCCGGTTGGCTCGCAGAAAGGGGTTGTCGGGCGTCATATCACCACCCCCGGCCGGGCGGCCGCCGGGCAGCCGCCGGGGTGGCGGACAATGCTCACAGTACATCACAACTATCGGCGGTACATCGCCCCCTCGCCCTCGCCGCCGCCGCCGCTTCGCGTTTGTCGCTGCAGAGAAGTCTATTCGGCGACCGGAAGACGGCGCATCATCACAAAAACAAGGCAGCAGACGGCACGGAACAAAGTTGTGTAGGTCCGGGGGGTGGACACAAGGACATATTGCTCGAAAAATTTGACGTAAACTTTTTGCCACAAAATTTCATGTTTTCCTGAAAATGTACACCGCTGCGGATGCACCCTTTCGTCAACCGACCGCCACATCTGGCCTGTGCCGGACGGCGCGCGCTGCTGGACAGCGGACAGGCTGCCAGAGGCGGCGCTCGTTGTGGAATGTAATTTGCTTTCCCCGATACTGCAAACACGGCGCCTAAGGCGGCCTACGGCCTACGGCCTGCGGTGTTGTTTGTCCCTGAGTCCGACCAGCCCGCGTCCACTGCCAGCCTCTTTGTTCTGACCGCCTATAGTGGTACGCCCAGGAGCCGCCCCGCCCTGCCGGTGCAGTACCAACCCTCCCAGCCTAAATTAAGGTATGCGCCAAAATTCAATTTTACATTTAAAAAAAAAATTTAGTAAGTGTCAACTTCAAATACGCTCCAAGAAAAAATCATCTGGAAAATTACAACCCCCAAAAAATGGCAAGAAATTCCTCCTTCAAAATACAGCGCGTAAGTTTTGACAGGAGGCACCAGCAGCGGTCTGCCGTGGAACGCGCCATATCAGGAACACGCGGTGCGAGGAGGTCGCCATAATGCTGCCGCTGACCGGCCGGCCGACTCGCCATCCCTTCACCCGATCCGTTTGATCCTCATAACCAATTGCACAACGGCAGAAGAGACGCAGCAGGGCCCTCGCATCTATCGCCGTGTCCTTATGAATCAGCCCGTGCCGTGCGATAGCGTTCGCATTCGCCGCTCTTTCACAACACCTCCGCCGTGTTCGTCGTGCGCAGCCACGCCGGTCTGCGGAGAGGGGAGGGGTGCAGCGTTCACAAACCACGTAACGCCTCCCCGTCATAAAATGAAAATCAACAAATTAGGAGCTAAGTCGAAAATTATTTGGACCGTTTCGGTCGTCTCCGCGAAATATTTCACACATTAATTTCTTTTGTAACCATTCGCGGAAATTTTCAGTCAGACCCCCCCCCCGGAAATTTCTGTTTCTGATTTCGGTCTACACCCCGTGCTCGAGCTCGAATGCATTCGCCTCGGCGTTACCTAACTCGCGGACAACCCCCTCTGGCACAGGCTCCGCAAGCCGCCGTACCCCGCGTGACGTCCGCGCGCGACGCGTCAAGCCGAGCCGAGCCGAGCCGAGCCGAGCTATGTGTTCGCCGCCGTGGAATTTAGCCAGCGCGTTCATTTGCGGCGCGGCAGCAGCACGGCGGCACGGACCTGGAATGCAATGCCGCGCCACCGCCACTTTTGTGTTTGGAATCGATCTGGAGGAGCTCGATTGCATCGATGAGGAAATAAAGCACTGATGACGCCGCGGCGCGCTCCTTACTGGGATCGGTTGCGACACACTGCGAGTAGCCTGCCAGCCGGGAGGGTGAACGCATATAGTGACGCGTCGCGGTGCCCATCGCACCGTTTTCTCTCCGCGGGTCCAAGAGTTTCAATGGCTCCGATACCGATTTCCATCCCGCGCCGCGACTAATTCGGACGAGAGCGCAGTAAACCGCGACTGCGTCACGGCAAAACAAAGAGCGTCGTGGATTACTCCCATTTCTCTCCGCGCACAAGTTCAACTGTCGCCCATCGCGATCCTGATGGGCGCCCGCGCGCTGCCTCACTCCTCCCTTCCTCTCTCGCTCTTCCTTCATTGTCTTGCAGGTGTGTTTGTCTGGTGGACTCTCGCGGGAGGAAAGGCAGAGGGAGAGAGACGGGTGAGGGGGAGCGCGGCAAACTGCCGTGGAAAAGAATCACGGCGGAGGCGAGGGGGCCAAGAGTGCAGCGGAGCCCGGAGGCGGAGCGCGGCGTAGAGTCAGTCGGCTGGACGATCCGTCTGTCTCTCCAGGTGACAAAAAACTGAGACATTAGCCGGCCGGATGCCCCATCCGTCTTCTCCTCCCTCCCCTCCCCTCCCCTCCCTTCCTTCTCTCCCCTCCTTTCGCTCGGAGGCGGAGGGCCGGCGCGGCTTGACACGGCCTCGTGCAATGAACCTCTCTCTCACTCTCCTGCTCTGCCAACGACAACGCCCCCGAGTCGACCCAACCCGATCTGCGTCCCTGTCGAAAATATACAAAGTTTACGGAGGGGTTGTGGTGTGGGCCACACGGCCACACCCTCTGGAATTAGGCGGGTCCCGGAGAGGACATGAGCCGAGTGCAGTACATGACGTGCACAAGCTCGGCTCAGCCTCAGACCCGGCAGGGCGGTGACGGCTGCAGCTCCGAATGAGAGGTCCCGCAGGTGAGGAGGGGAGGGGAGAAGAGGGGCGAGGGGAGAGAAGAGGGAAGGAGAGGAGAGGCGCACTCCGATGGGCTCCGTTCCAAACGAGGCGGCCCGGTGTCCCGTCGCACCTCCTGCATTGTCCGGGGGAGGTTCTCGCCGCCACGGATACGGCTTTGGCTCTTTATTTATTCACCGGACATCCTGGTCGTTCTGTCGTCGCGGTGCTGCTTCCCCGCCGTGGAGGTAGGCAACTCGGAGCACGCAACGCACGGTTGCGTTCGGGTTGCCTACCCCGCGGGCGCCTGCAGCCGGGGGCCGCGGCGGGCCGTCTGCCGCGCCGTGCCGTGCAGGGCTTCGTACTTCGTGCACCGTTTCGGACCGCGCCCTTGTAAGGCATCGTGTTTCGGCAATAAGGGCGGCAGACAGCGCTGCCAACGGACCAGCGGCCGGTGGTGCTCCGCCGGAAACAAATGCGGAAAAGAAATGGCCGCGCTCATCTTGTCTGGAAGCCGGTTACGTTGGCAGTACTCGGCCTCGCGCGCACGCAGAGCTGCCGGCTGCCGGCGGCCACCGTCGTGACGGAATGCCACCCAGCCGCAAGGGCTGCCGCTGCCGCAGCCGCGGAGGGACGACACCGCCAAGATGAAATTTGTGTATCACAGCCTCGCAGTCCGGACAGCATGGACACAAAGGCATGGCAGGACGCCGTGCCGACTCCCCTATAAAATCAAGTGTCCTCGGCGGGGCCTCGGCGCACACGCTATGATAGAGTTGTTGCAAAAGCGGGCAGCGCCGCCATGACCGCCGCAGATATGTCGGGAAAGCAGCCGTCGTGCCGGGAGAGTGTCGTTCGTGTGTTGTGTGACGGGCGCGTTTATGTCGCTCGTGACGGCCGGACGGGCAGCGAGCGCTCCGCAGCAGGCAGGCAGATCAGAGCGCTGCTGCTGCGCGAGCGACGCGAGCCCCGCGCGAGCAGCAACACGCGAGGGCTGTGATTTAGATGCGCGACGTGCAGCGCGCAGACGAGGAAGCGTCGGGTGGCCGCGGCTGGAGGGGCGGCTGAAAATTTCACTAATTCATTAATTCAAAAAATTCACTCAAATTTAATTAAACTCATCGAAATTCAGTGAAATAAAACAGGTTGTACACCAAAATTTAAAGTTATTTGAGGTGCACAACAGCCCCGGGGACTGTGACACAGAATTCGCCCGCTGATTGGCCCTTGGGCAGTCTAGTAAACTTAGACACTTCGCGCCGCGTAAGGCCCCGGGCCTTGCTGGTACTCGGTACCGAGCGGATTGTCGCGGTGGCCCGTAAAAGTAATGGCCACTAATATTATTGAAGTCACCGTGCAGTCGGCGGGGCCTCGGCCCTCGGCATGCCGGGCTGTACCGTACCGCACGGACAGGGCTCTGCGGGGCCGCGGGGGGCCGCGGGGGGCCGGGCCTGACGCTCGTCGCGCGCTGATTTATGTGCGCGCTCGACTTAATTTACTGGAAACCAGTGCAGAGTCAGTGTCAGTGCGCTCCGACCGGCCAGGCAGCCGGCGCTCAAACGTGGCAGAGAAGATAATTGGACGACGGCGAGGTGTGAATCGGAAAAGACGGAGAGCATTTGCAAGTTCCGCGCCTCGGATCTCTCTGTCTCTGTCTCTGTCTCTGTCTCTGTCTCTGTCTCTGTCTCTGTCTCTGTCTGTCTGTCTGTCTGTCTGTCTCTCTCTCTCGTTGCAGGTGTGCGAGGGGGGCGGCGGGGGCCTCATAGTGCGGAGGCGGTGCACACTCGCGATCCCGACGTCAACTCGCAGCGCGCCACGCCACGCCACGCTGCGCCGCCACCGCCGAGACTCAAAGGCTTATGTTCCCGGGGCTTTGTCAACTGAACTCAGGCAAACAGTAATACGCTGCAAAGCACTGCAAAGCGGCCGGGGGCCGGGCCGGCCGAGTTTGGCAAGAGACTGTCGCTCTGGTGGGTGCGGGGCGAGAGGGGCATGGCCATGTTGTGGGCGCCGGGGGGAGCTCTGCTGGACACGCGGCGGCCACCCCCGGCAGAGGGGTGATTGTGTCTCCAACTTGCTGATGGCCCCGGAGAGGACTCCGGAGGACCCGGAGGACCCGGAGGACCCGGAGGACCCGGAGACCTTCCGCCGCCAATCCGCTTACCGCCCTGGCAAAGCCGACAGGGCCGATGAAGCGACGAAAACTGCGGACTCCGTACTTGCTTTACGTTAGTGTGCCGAGACGGCCGGCCCGGAGTTCAGAGGGGCCCGCCCAGCCCAGCCCGATACCAGGCTGGGAGCCGCCGGGGCCGGAAAGGGCAGGCAAGCGGCAACTTCGACGTGTGTTTCAGCCAGCATATCGTCATCAATGGACACTCCGTGCATTTAGCACACGTGCCTGATGCTCAGATATTGACATCACTTGTGAAGAGAGAGAGCGAGAGAGAGAGAGAGAGAGAGAGAGAGAGAGAGAGAGAGAGAGAGAGAGAGAGAGAGAGAGAGAGAGAGAGAGAGAGAGAGGGAGAGAAACAGAGACAGAGACAGAGAGAGACAGAGACAGAGACAGACAGACAGACAGACAGATAGAGCCGAAGCGCGGAGGGAGGAATCTTATTTTGGGGGCTGCTGAGGGATTCAAAGAGTGACAGTGGGCAGGAAAGCCGGATTGAGAATTTCAGGTGGGACTTTTGAACGTACACCAAAATCCCGAATACCTCCAACGCCGTTTCTGTTCTGTAATTTATTTTTTATTTTCTTCCTTTCTCCTGCCACGTTTTCATCGTTCGGTTGGCGCTGCGTCTGCGTCAGGCGCCGCGGGCGGCTACTGTATCGGCGGGCGACGAACGCGGCGACAGCGAATCCAGGCGCGACAAATTGAGCGGAACGTAAACGAAATAGAGGCCGCGTGATAAATCAGAGGGATGGTAGATTCAGCGGCGTGTCCGCGCGGTGTCCACGCGGGCGGGCTGAAAGCTGAAGGGGCGTGGCCGGCCGAGACTGTGGCCGGGACTGTCCCCGCGCGCCCGCCGCGGCCTCGGCCTCGAATCTTCGCGCCGCGGACGCGGCAGGGCGGCCAATCACATTGCCGCCGCCGTGGGATCACGCCGTGAATTATTGTTTCTCGGCAGTCGCGGCAGGCCGGGATGAGCCGCCACAGCGGCGGCAGCGGCGGCAGCGGCGGCAGCGGCGGCGGCAGCACCGCTCCCACCCTCTCACGCACCCCGTACCCAGGATGACACGGAAAAATGCGATTTCTGCGCGGTAGCGGTGCGGGCGACTTGTGTGTGATTGCGTTTATGGGATGGGAGACGCTTAGAGAAGGAGGGCTGCGGGGCGGAGGAGAAGACGACGAATAAGAAGGGGAACGGAAGAAGTTAAGGAAAGGAGGCCAAAGGAGGAGCGCACGCGAAGACGAAGCAGAAAAGGGCGAAATATACGAGGAGAAAGGGAACAAGGGATGAGGCATGGTGGAGGAGAGGAGAAGGAAACGAAACGCTTTGAATGCAATGGAGCGTGTGAGTCTTTCTGCCGGCCAAACGCAATGCTCCGCGGAATTTGTCCCCCCAGTGATTTAATACTGGGCTGCGCTCAAGCCTTGTCGTGCTCGTGCCCCTCCAGCCGTGAAGAGAGGCCCACGGGCACCCGCGGGCGGGGCGGGGCGGGAGGGGCTGGGCCCTAGGCCTCGGCGCCAGCGGGCTGGTCTGGTGGGCCCAAGGCAGTGCCGCCCGGCCGGCCGGCCCGGGTCACAGAGATGACGTCCCTTTCATGTCGGCCCCGCTGCAGTCATCACATATGCCCCTCGTCTTATACGTCCCGTTAGTGTATAAATCGCGCTTCCGACGAGGCGACCCATCGAGCGTGGCTGCGACGAAAACGTAACGGATGAATCGCGCCACGACCGTGATACGCCGTTTACCAAAATAGTTTCCGCTGAAAGATCCAAGCAAAGACGTATTTATCACAGAGTAGGACGAGACCAAGTTACGTCACTGAGACTATGGCGGGGCGTAATCTGCATGCTGCGGCATCCGAGACCACGAGGAAACACGCGTTAACTCGCTCTGTATCTCTCTGTCTCTCGCCTCCGGTCGACCGCCATGAGAGCGCTGCGCCGTTTTAACAGTTGCGGTGATTTATCGGAAGCGAGCGCACGCGAGTTGGTTCCTCTCTCTCTCTCTCTCTCTCTCTCTCTCTCTCTCTCTCTCTCTCTCTCTCTCTCTCTCTCTCTCTCTCTCTCTCTCTCTCTCTCTCTCACACACACACACACACGGCAATGGAGCATGCAAGGACCAAACACCTGCACCAGATACTATCAATAAACCTTTCACTGTCCTGCCGGAACAAAAGCCCCTCGCTGGAGCGCGCGTGTGTCGAGCGGAGCGTATTCCAGACCGAGCCGAGCCGGGCCAGGCGCCTTCCAGGATGTCCCCGCGCGCACGGAGCCGAGCCGAGCGCCGATAGCCGTGTGCAGAAAAGCACACGCGATCCAGCTGCCTGAATATATGCCGGTTACTCAACGAAAAGGTCACATCCGGCAATGAGTACTCACGTGCGGCCGCGAGGACCGTGAGGACTGTCACCCTGGCTGGCTCTTCGTACCCTGCTGGCACAGCTTCGAGGGCATTTGCAATCCGAAATCCGAATCTCATGAATAGTGTGTCTCCTCAATCTCAGAATCGCATTTCTTACGTTTCCTTCTTCACTTTTTTCTCTAATCAGGAATACTAATGAGAATGCCGTTTAAATTTTGCAACGATGCGGGAGTGTTGATCGGCATGAAATATTCAATCTCATGAATACCTTCAACCGAAACGCGGAAAACTTTTCTGACTTAAAGAGTTGTGAAATGATGACTTTTTTTCTTTCGATCCGAAATTTACGTCATGTAATAATTCTGAGGTACACGGCTCTGCCCAACTTCTGATTTAATTCAATATATAAACAGTCTAAAATGGTCATTTGCGGCAAAAAAAAATTATTAAAAAAATCAGTGGACTGCACGTCTTCACCAGCTTCCAGCTGCCACACTGACGTTGAGATGCCCTTGATCGCGACATATCATCCCGATGGAAAGCGCACGGCCTCTAGCAGCAAGAGTCACGACCGTCCGTCCCCGCTCCCAATTCAGTTCTGCCGTGGCCACGAAGTCTCGGCTTGCTGCTGCGCCTTCGTTATTAATTTGCGCCAAAGTATCTCCGCCGCCGCCGCCGTGTCGCGCAAGCAGCAGCAGGCAATACGCAGCGGCGGCCTCCGAGCGCGCAAAAACGGCAGGCCTCCGAGCGCGATCGGCTTTTTGTGCCATAAAAATGGAAAGGAGAAGCAGTCGTCATGGTGGCAGCACTGCCAGCAGCCCTGCGCGGCTCACGTCATGAGACCGGCCCCGCGCTAGAGTTGCCGGTGCTGCCGTTGCTGCCGCTACTGCCGCTGCTACCGCTGCTGCCGCCCGAGCGCTGCTCGCTGTCGTGGAGAGCACTACGGACACTACTCGCTTACTTTCTTTCCGAACGCCCGGATGGGTTCCCACTGGTATCCGAGCCCACAGCCGGGCCCTCCGCCGCACTTGCGCACTGCCACCACTTGTCGCGGCCGTTTTTCTCATTTCCTGCTGTAAAAGGGTGTACCGCGCGCGCCGCCGCTGGAATGGACTTCCCCGACGCACAGTACGCCATTACTCCCGTCCTCTCTCCGCCTTTCAAGCGAATCCGTACGTCCGAGACGCGCCGGCCAGAGGCGCCACAGGCCCCGCGCCGGCCAGGCTCGGCTCCACCCCCGTCAGCAGCGCCGCGGTGCCTCCCCTCAGACACCACCCCCCGCGCCGATGCGAGTCCCATGGCGCACGCAGCCAGTGCACATTTTTTCGCATTTAACGCCGTGCGACAAAGGGGGCTGCGGGGGGCTGGGCTTCGGTTGTTCCCCAGGCTGCCGTCATGGGGCGGGCCGGGGGCGGGCCGAGGGCGGGCCGGGGGCGGGACGGGGGCCGTTCGCCGCCTACTTGTGTGCCCTGCGCCTTCCTACGCCTGCCGGCGCCCCGCACGCACACGCAGGGGCGTCATGCCGCCGTGCTTTGCGCGCGCAAAAGTAAAGTTGGGAGGGCCGCACCGCACCGCACCGCACCGCGCCGCACCGCACCGCACCGTACCGCGCCGCACCCCCTCTGGCTCTATTAGTGTCACACAACTTTAAACAAATCCATCCCGGCCATGCATATGCATGAGTTTGACGGAGTCTCCCGCCGCATGCACGCCGCACGCCGCGCACGCTGGGCCCACACGCAAAGGTCAGCGCGGCCACAAAAAAAAACGCAAGAAGCCGCTTGGTTTATTTATTTATTTTGGACTTGCGGAAAGTGGTTCTTTAAATTTTCTAGTCTACTTAGCTGCTTTTGCTCGAGCACCCCCCCCCCAAAAAAAAGTAGCTTTTGGCTGCTTTATTTTGTTTTACTCTATGAAATGACCCAGAAAGACACACACGCACATGCACGATCAGGCAGCTATTCATGATCGAGTCAAGCAGCAGGAAAACTCAATGGAGCCCTCCACGTCTGTGTACCCGGAAGTTTATATCTTTATACACATCCCCCAGCAGCTATCGCACATTCGTGCGGCCGGGATAATTCATTTTTTTTCATGTTTTGTGTGTGCGCCTTTCTGGGGGAAAGCGAGAGGCACACTATAATACGGGGGTCGCGTGTGCGCACCCCATCACCGGCACGTGCCGGCCGCGTTCCATTGATGTGCTGTCATAAAAGTACATAAAGGCAAATCTGATATTTATAGATATTTAATTTGTGATGAATCGGTGCAGCGCAAGTCCGCCCGGACCACTCGGCTCGGCGGCCGGCCTGGGGGCAGCAGGAGTAGGGCAGGGCGGAGGCAGCGGAGGGTTGCCAGCCGGGGAAGCAGCCCCCGTGCCGTACACGCGTGGCCTAAGGCTATCCCTGCTCCCGCGAGATAACGGTGACCAAAATATTTCGCAATGAGTGTCCTCTCTCGCAAAGCTGCGATTGCACATTTGTCAGCGTACGTCTCCTGCCCTCCCTCCCCCTCTCGTCACCGATTTGCTCGTCCCCGCACCCTCCGCGTGCTGCATTCCTCCCCCCTTCCTACTTTATTCTTTCCTCCTCTTTTGCAGACCTCCTTGCCGGCCCACTCTAAGCTTCAGCCGCACGCGGCGATTGGCCCGCAAATGGCCCCGCCCGCGGTGACGAGGTGACACATCAGCGGCAATACTAAAGCAAAAGTTAGGCGCCGGAAAGAGAGGGAAAAAATGACGATAAAATATCTGCAGTGCTTGATATAATCCACCGCTCACCCTGCTCCTTGCGGGGGAAAATATTTCCACCACGGCGCGTCACCCTCCCTCCCCCAATCACCTGCTTAGGGTTGGCTTTTTCTCGTAAAGAAAAGAAAGAAGAAAAAAGGCTGGCGCCAGCGTAGTTGTCGCTATCTCCGATTCGGCAGAGAATGTCGTTGAAATTAATGAAGAGAGGGAGGCGTGATCGCCGGAGTGGCCTCGTGACTCCCAGCCTCCCCCGTGCCGTGCCGTGCCGCCCCTCGAGCAGAGTTCGCAGAATCAAAACTCCCCAAAGCGAACGGCACGATGGGATGCATGGACGTGCCACGGGCGGCGGACTGATCGGCGCGGCTCGGCTCCTTCCCGCTCAAAGCGGATTCATTTCAGTCCACGGGGGGTCCGGCGGGAGGGGTGCGCGCGCGCACGCACACACACACACACACACACACACATGCCCGCGTGCGTGTTACGCGAGGGTCATTTCATTCCGTTTGCCAAAGCGCCCACCTCCGCCGGGCGACACTATCGCCAGTTCCGCAGATCCCGTCCCGACCCGCGAATTTTGCCGCGCGGCCAACTGTTTATCGACTGGATGCCAGCGGCGCCCCCCCCCCCCCCCCCCCCCCCGCCACGCTCCCCGGCCTCCCCCACCTCACACGCACGCACACACACACACACACACACACAAGTGTACACAATTTCGGGTATTATATATCGAGAATGAAAGTGTCTGCGGCGAACAAAAAGCGCGCGAGCGGCGAGGGAGGAAAGCCGAAAGCCTGCGGCGGTGGGGTCGCGTCACGAACGCCGCCGCCGCGGCCAAACGTGGCGGAAGAAGCGAATTTCTTTTTCCTTTTGTTATTTTACGGAGGTGGCCTACTTTATTTCCAGGAAATTGCACCAAACAGTTTTTTTTTTTAATTTTATTTTAATGTCTCAAACCAGAGAAGGAAAACGAAACGGATAAAAATTCTAGAAACGTCGTCAAATTCAACGCGTACGCGGACTCGGCATCCATCTTTATGCCGAGCTGTTCAGCGCCCATTTCTACCGCAAGAAGAAAGCCAGGCGTTGGCGGCGGCGGCGGCAGCGGGGCCCTTTGCGAATTAAATAAACTGCAGCGACAGGCGCGCACACAATCTGCGCCTGCGCTGCCCCGCCGCGCACCCACGCCCCCCACGCCCTCAGCCACTACATGCACGCGCCTAGAAAGCTTGTCCAGCGGCCGACTCGTCGTGGCCGGCCGGAGTCCCCGAGGCAGGCCACGGGCACGGCACGGGCACGGCGCGGGCAGGCCGCAGCCAGGGCTATAAAACGCGGGCCGCCGCATTCGCTTTGATTGCGATGGAAATGTCTGCCGGAGAAGGGTAGGCCTTAGGCGCACACACACGGACTGCGACATGCGACGAGGAATTCACGGTTGTCGCAGTCATGGTGCTGCCGCTGCTGCCGCTGCTGCCGCTGCTGCCGCCGCTGCTCTTACGACTATCGCCTTATATCAGCCGGGTATCAGGGCAGGCATGACTGCGTCGCGCTGCCATGCAAGTACCGCTATCATTGTAGCAGATTCGAGGGGCAGTTTCAGGCGCGGATCCAGGGGCGGCTCTAGGGGGGGGGGGGGATGTACCGCTTTCTGCCTTCTTTCAGGCGGATTGTAACGTGAATTGCCTACCTTTCGGGCGCCCGAAGGGCGCCCTAGGGGTGGGCGATCGCCCCCCCCCCTGGATCCGCGACTGGGCAGTTTTGCTGTAGGAGGAGACTGCCTGCTGATTGAAACGCTAAGCGGATCCCAAAAGGGTTCAAAAGTAGGTGAACTGTAGGTGAACGGGTAGTATGAGAAATTTTCGTGCCACAACAAAGGAGTATCAAAATCCCCGCGCAAGCCCAGGGGGATTACTCGGCCTGTTGGTCGTAACTGTTACACAAACTGCATCCGGTCACAGGCCCGGCCGGGGAGGGGGAGGGGGAGAGGGGAGGGGGAGGGGAGGCCCGGGGGAACGTGGACGTGATCGCCGGCCAGCTGTCAGCATTTAGTGCGATTGGAAACGGTTCCCACCGCAGCGCGCGCCGCCCGCGCCGCTCGGCAGGGGTGGCTGGGCTGGCTGGGCTGGCTGGGTGAGCAGCACAACCGATTCGCAAATCCGCAGCCCAAGTGACAATGGATGCGGGGCGCGGGGGTGCGATGGCCGGACACTGATATCACTCTGTCTCTCTCTCTCTCGCTCACACCCACGCACTCGAGTGCAGCTGGGCACGCAGCCCGTCTCGCTCCCTCCCCCCGGTATGTTACTAGTGCCCACATGTCGCAGTTCTTTTCGCGCCGAGGCGATATAATGCTGTCAGGGGATGCGGCACCCTCCCTCCCTCCCTTCCTCCCTCACTTCCCAACCCTGACCGCGCCGCCGCGCGAACTGACCCCTCCTCCGCCAGGCGGCGCCACACGTTCATATCGCCATTACCATAGGCCGCGACGAACCCGAATACCAATCCGTCTCTTATTACACCAATACATCTTCGCACGCCGCCGCAATATGCAGCCCTGCGCGCGGCACTTCCCCAATCCGTACGGACTTACGCTGCCAACAAGCCGCAGTCAGAAGGCTTTTCTGTTTCGGTGGGCGGCAAACAGGAGAGCAGAACCACAGGACAATGTGCTGGAGCCGGCGGGCTGGAGCCGGCGGGCTGGAGTCAGCGGGCTGGAGCCCCGCCCTGGCCGTCTCTCTCCATCTCTCTCCCTCTGACACAGCGGGCCCTGCGCCGCCAACCCCCGCACGACACGCAGTCTTCGCTCTTGAAAAATATCCCATCCGCCTTATTTGGAGCGAAATGGAGGCCGGAAACCTCATTTCGCTGGCTTTCCGAAGACGGCGAGAGTGGGACGATGACTCGCGCTGTGCTGCGGGGGTTGAAGGGGGGAAAATAGAAGAGGAAAAAAAAGGGGAAGAAGAGAAGGGGGTCGCTGAGCGGGAAGAAGATATGGGGATCCGTCCTGGTCGTGGCTCCGCTGTGCTTTGCTGCTGTGGTTGCCGTCGTGGCGTCATCGAGCTCTCCTGGAGCAAAAAATGTACGTCCGGCGACAGAGCAAGGGATTGAGGCCATTGCTGCTGGATTGTCCTGGGCGCGGTGGTGACTGCTGGGCGGCGGCATGAGGACCTCTTTTCCCACCCTGTACAGGAGCCGGGCAGCCAGTGTGAGCGGCTGGCTGCAGCCCAAGGCGCCCGGCGGCCCGACAAACCTTTGAGTGTCGTCGTCGTTCAGGAGAAAAAGATTTGCTGTCGCAACTAATTTTTAAGTTGATTTAAAGACAAGCAGTAAATTTTTGTTCCGAGCAAAAGCCAAAAATAATAATTGTTTGGTGCCCGCAATGAGCCTCTGTGTTGGTGCAACTAAAATTTACTTCCCCCAACAAAATTTAAGTTCTCCGAACAAAACTTAACTGCTTGTCTGAAAATCAACTTAAAAATTAGTTGCGACCGACTAATCTTTTTTCTCCGTGTCGGTTTTGCTAGCCAAGCATTTCGAGTCCGAGACCGAGATGGCCGCTGGCACCGCCGGCACCGCCACCGTTGGCGCCGCCGGCCAGCCGAGGCCGTAGGGGTGGCGGCGCACGGCCGAAGGGCCGAGGTCCCCGCGGATCTCTGGACGCGAGTGAATCCTGCAGGACCGGAGTCACGGCCGGCGCGGAAAGGAACCGACGGGCCGGAAGGAAAAACGGGGCCGGGTAAAAAGAGAGAAAAGGAGGGGCGGCTGCTGGCGACCTGGCTGAGCTTCACCGCGCCGCCGCTAGGCGGTGGCCGACGTGTGCGTGCGCGTGCGTTGTGCGTGTGTGTCCGCTGCTCGCGCTTTTCGTGTTGTTTCTTTATTTCGGCGGAGGGGTGGCTCGCCGCCATGTTTATACAACATATCTGGCCGCGGGGCGAGCAGTCGAATTATTTGATGCGAAATAAGCCGCGACGGGATTATTATCCGCGGATGAGGTGCAGTCAGGGGTGAAGTCCGCCGCGGTGAGGGTGAGAGCCGCTGTAGCGCGCGGGGGACGCCGCTGCAGACAGAGACAATGGTGTGAAGGCGGCAGAATATGCGCAGACATCAATCAGTCAGCGGTCAGTCAGCGGTCAGTGACGGTCAGACCGTCGGCGGAACCGGGGGCCGATCCAGCCGAATAACCGTCCGCGATGTCCGGCCCGATGAGCCGAACCGTCTGCCTGCCTGCTGCCTGCCCGCCCGCCCCAAGCGCACCCCTCAATGGGCGCGCCATTTGACGATTTGACGGCCGCCGCCGCGGGGCGGCCCCGGCCCGTGTGCAGCCGTGTGCGGCCCCAGCCCCCGGTGCCTGCCCGCGATGTCCGGCCCGATGAGCCGAACCGTCTGCCTGCCTGCTGCCTGCCCGCCCGCCCCAAGCGCACCCCTCAATGGGCGCGCCATTTGACGATTTGACGGCCGGCGGGCCCGTGTGCGGCCCGTGTGCGGCCCGTGTGCGGCCCCTGCCTGCCTCCCCCACCCACCCCCCTCATCACTATCCCTTTAACCTCCATTTCACCAAACGTACACTGACCGCCGGGGGGTGGGGAGATAGTGCGCGCGGCCAGGCGGCCAGTGTGTGCGGAATCCATTTCCCGGCCCATGCATAAATAAGCGCTGCTCTCGTGTAATTCACTGGCGCCCCGTACTCCGCACTACCCCTCAGACTGCCCGGAGCACGTGTCAGCAGGCAGCGCTGAGTGCCGTTGTTGTCGGCGCGGTGCTTGCGAGCCGTGTTCTCGCAAACTTCAACAAAACTGTAACAGCAGCAGTTGGCCCATTGGACGGCCCTTTGACGCCTCGGCCACTGCAGCGCGCAGCCTCGACACGGACCGAGGGGGTAACAACTTCGGTAATCAAGTGGACACAGTCGGGTAATCCGGTGTGATTCAAAGGTAATCCGGGGTAATTCTCACAAGGTACTCCGAGATTTTTAGAGAAAATTCCGGGAACCCAGGGGTAATCCGGGGGTAATGGGGGGTGATCTGCGGTAGTCCGGCGCACACGATTTTGCCGAAATGTTTCCCCTCCGACACGGACTTCTTACATCGTTACCGCGCAGGGCGCACTTGTCCTCGACGCATCTTTACCTCGGCGGGGGAGGAAATCTCCCGGGAGAGATTCTGGTTTGTTAGCCCTCCCCCTTCGGCTGTCTTCTTCTCCGAAGCCAGAAAGACGCCATGAACGTGTCGACCAATCACGCAATCTATCAATCAGCGTGTCGATGTGTGTGTGTGTGTGTGTGTGTGTGTGTGTGTGTGTGTGTGTGTGTGTGTGTGTGTGTGTGTGTGTGTGTGGAGCCGGCGGGGAGCTAGATGGGGGAAGAAGGTGCGCCCTGCGGCTGCAAGGACCCGCCGACAGACGTGGAAACGCAAGATAAATACGGACATTCGCTGATGGACACGTCAATATAAATCCGACGAGAACCAGGGACTTCCCTCCCCTTGTCTTTGTGCGGGCCAAGGCAGAGAGAGAGGGAGCGAGAGAGAGAGAGAGAGAGAGAGAGAGAGAGAGAGAGAGAGAGACGAAGACGCGTGTTCCTGCCGAGTGTCTAGGCAGACCGAGAAGGGGAGGTATAACTTCTTTTTCCCGGTCCGCGAAAACGTGTCTCCCCGCATTAGGACGGGCCGCGCCCCGCCAGCACCGCCGGGCCCGGAACACTGCCGCACTTGTGCTACCGCGCAGCGTGCCGAGACCGCAAAATTCGTTATCTCGTTCTTTTCCTTTTTCCCGGGATGGATTCTAGTTTGTCGGCGCCCGCAGCCCCCCGCCCCAGGTCCGCCCCCGGCACGCCCCCGGCCTGCCCCCGGCCGCGTTGTCCTTCGCTCGTTATTATCATTATTACCTCGCGCTGTCAAATGCTAACTTCTCAATAGAGCGCCGCCGAAACTTTTAATGAAAGTCGTCTAAGGGCGGGGCGGGGCGGCGGAACTCTCGGCACAGCACATGGACTCGCGGAGCAGGGAAGCAGCCCACTCCCAATTCCCGTAGGCTTCGTCGTGAGTGCTATACTACACGGGATTTGCACACCAAACATTTTTCATTCTATTCCTCTGCCATAAACTTTCCACGACACCTCTGCGGCATCAAATCTAGCAGCCGGGGACCACGAGCGCGCCGAAAAGAAAATGTCATCCGTCTCCCTAATCTCGCGGCGCGCGGGGCGGCCAGCAGACGGATCAAGCTCGGGACTCTTTCCCGTCGCGCCGCGAGGCTCGGCGCGTTTGTTTTGCCTTTCCACGCGCCTCGCCGCCGCCGCCGAGTTGTATTTTCTCGTTGGGGGGCCGCCGTGCCTCCGCCACACATATTTCGGGGGGGGGGGGCGTGACGGGATCACAGGGTCACAGGGTCACTCTGCTGCAGCCGCTGGCAGCGCAGTGCACCTCAGCACGGCCCCCGCCCGGCCCCCACCCCCGCCAGCACACACACACACACACACACACACACACACACACACACACCGCACATGGGACCTCCGCGTCCCGATCCCTCGTTAGGCAGCCGATGACTGACACCACAGCGAGGCCCACAGCAGCGTCGCGGCGGCGCGCGCGCGCGCTTCGAATTCCACCGCCCGCTATAAATTGGACAGCGTGTGACTTCCCGCTGCTCTGCTGTGTGGGCTGGGATACGGTAGGGAGTGGGGGCTTTAAAATATCCACATAGAAGGGTACACACACTCGCAGTGTCCCTCCCTCTCTCTCACTCCATCTCTCTCTCACACTCCCCCCCCCTTCCCCCCTCCCCCCCCCCCCCCCCCCCACAC